>LRSR01000678.1:0-15380 GCA_001579985.1 Hypsibius dujardini
GCGTTAGACAGGGACAGCGTACGAGCTGTGGAACGTTTAATCGGCCACGCGGCTTTGTGCTATGTACGGTGCACACAACCGTGCACACGTTCCACTCCAGTACGAAAAATGGCGAAACAAAAGACTTCTAAATTATTAAGTTTAATAGACTGAAAAGCCTGTAGAAAAAAAATTGAGCTAAAAGTGCCTGCAACACCCGGTGTTCCCAAGCGGTCACCCATCTAAGTACTAACCGGGCCCGACGCAGCTTATCTTCCGAGATCGAACGGGATCGGGAGCATTCTACGTGGTATGGTCGCAGGCGATATTTCACTTATAATTTGACCGACGGTGAATAATAACTGTAACCAGACATCCACCCACGGTCTAAGGCTAGACCAACTATCGAAATTCATTACTTTAGAAATAAGCAAACATTTTTCACCTTTCGCAACTCCTCGCATGCTTAAGGTACGGTCGTAAAAACTTCTGACGCATTATTCAAGTGCCGAATTCAAATCACTTCGAATAAATTAATTTAGACCTACTTCAGTGATGAATATGGACGAATTTTATGCCGGCAAAGTCGGGCACCGTTTTTTTTTGGTGATACTTCAAAGTTGGAAAAATACTGGAAGATTCATTTGCGTTGTGAAAAAAGTGATTTGTAGAGTTGCATTCAACCAAATTTGTCTGACACGATCCCATTTTTTAATTTAATTTGAAGTCAATTTGGTCTCAGTCAAAAAAGTCAGTGGGCGGAGCTATAAACCAAAACCGGGCAGCTTCGCTGAAAGATACCCACAGCTCCGCCTCCTTTTTTCCAAAAAATATTTAGGTTGTGCCAATCGACTCAAAATTGAATTTGGAATGGAACCGTGTCAAAATAATTGTTTTTTTTTTATTAGTTCTAAAAACCACCGTTTTATAGTGAGAATGAAGGAAAATAGAATCTTCCTGTGTTAAATTGAAAAAAATAAAATCTTACCACAAATATGTTTCTCTGATTTTACCCGCAAATTAAATGTTTGTACTCCTCATTGAAGTAACTCTAAACAAAAACAATTGTTCGAAGTGATTCTGAATTCGGCTAATCCAATAGAGATGGCGCTCTACGCCAGCCTAGTGGATCAAATGAATATACATACATACCGAATAGGTTCTGTTGGACACGCCCAACAAGTTCCCATATCCAATCATGATAGTTCTTTAACTCACGAGTATCATACATAGTTTGTAACTCTGTCCACTCTATTAACCCTATTCTGATGTATGTGCCATTTACCTTCATTTCTATAGTTAAAACTTTACTATATAATAATGTGTTTTATTATTTCTACAGTCAGTTCTACTTCTTCTTTCCTTTCTTCCAGTTTATTTCTCTAACGGTCTTTACTATCAGTCTAATAAACTTGTTAACTATCCAACTGACGGTTGGTAGACCTAACAGTTCTAACGTTTGGACGTTGGGTGATGGGTGTAATTCAACAGCATGACCTTATGATCAGCGCCCATTTAACCCTCTGAGTGCCGGTCAGCTTACACTGGCTTAATTCTTCCTTCAAATTCAATTTGCTGATCAAGCATGTATACTAACTTGCGGTATGTGCTGAAAAAAAATGTCCGAGCTTCGAAATTAAAAATAGTTATAGCCAACGACCACACCAATAAAACCAAGTTGAAAATGAAGTAAACAAGCAATCGTGAGCGAATGAAAAAATTGAACTCATTCGGAAGTTGTTTTGATTACCTATTGGCAAAATGGTCAGCTGTTGTCAGGTTGTTATGTGAAGGCGCAACAGCGCCGCCTGGCGGTACGGCACTAACTGGGCAGGGAAAGTGCCTAATGAACCCTGGTCATGTCAACCATTCAAGTTAGGTACTTTCCCTATTTAAGCCAACTTTGGCTGACGCAGCATTACCCGTATACCTAAAACACCCGGCTAACAGAGGGTTAAAGAAGGTAACCAGCCGAAAGGAGGAAACGAGGAGTCCTGGGGGTGGGACCTTTGAAATCCATTTTTTAGCCTTTTTATGTTGGGGAACACTCTAAGCCGTAAAGGGGTGCATGCCAGCAACACGAGAACAAACCAAAAACCTATTGTCAATTTGTCATTATCAACTTTCTACTACAGCCGTTGGAAATGAGGAAGTACCGTATTCCCCCGATCTCAAGGGACACTTTTTTGCCCTACCAGTTAATTTGATTCACCCCGGATCTTATCTGTTCATCACCGTTTGCTATTGTTTACCTACAATCAATCAATCAACTAATTCAATGCGTCCGTCAAGAAATCCCGCGTAATCAATCAATCAATCGCTGTCAAGTTCGGCATAAATTTCAACCAATCACGACATAGTGAATCCGATTGAACAGTCAACCGATGACTTGAGGGGGTGGGGCTTAACTGTCCCTTGAGATCGGGGGAATACGGTACCATACAATAACGCGAGAAGATTCCATGCTATTGTAACAGAAAAGAACCAGTTATGTTGTCTGTAGTCTGGTGAGCAACCGTTTCCGCGACTGCCTTTGAGGGATGTGACATGGCATGGCAAAAGGCTATATGTCTTGGGCCTGGGTACAAAGGCTACTCGTGTAGAGCGGACGTGAGGAAAACGCCGGAAGAACCTTACACTTCAACAGGTGGAAAACCTTTTCTGTGTCTGCTGATGAGGCTTACACAAATATTATTAAAGCTAAGGTTTCGGAGTACAGTATATGTCTGTATATCCTACCCCAAAGCAATATCCGAAGAATGTGTATGCCGCTGCAGAGAATAAATGAGGCGGCAATTAAAAGTGCAATTTCATTGTGTGATGACTTTGCGCCTTTTGTTCTGTTTCTTTTGTTGTGTTTGTTTTTCACTCAACGATGTCGGGTGACTTTATGTGACGAAAAGGTTTGAAAACGGTTAGAACATAGTTTCTGTTCGAGAAAACCAAAGTAGTGAAAATGAGCTGATGAAAGTTATTTTTGATCAAGTGGGAAAATTTGAAGGGGATGAGTCACGGATAAAAATGAATGTCGAAAGAGTTAGAAAGCGCTTTCGATGATGATAACGCAGAGGGGAGATTATGTTGAGAAGGCTGCGGATGATGATGATTTGGATGAGGACGATGACGAAGAAGACTCTGACGATGAAGAGGACGTAGATGCTTTGGATGAGGATGAGCTGGATGATGATGACGATCTGGATGAGGATGAGGATGAGGAAGATTCGGACAATGCAGAGGAAGTAGACGATCGGGATGAAGATGAGCTAGATGACGAAGACGATTTGGATGAGGACGAGGATGAAGAGGACTCAGCCGACGTTGAGGACGCGGAAGATTTGGAGGATGATGAGCTAGATGATGATGACGACCGGGATGAAGATGAGTCTGATGATGAAGAGGATCGGGATGAAGATGAGCTAGATGAGGACGACGATTTGGATGAGGATGAGGATGAAGAGGACTCAGCCGACGTTGAGGACGCGGAAGATTTGGAGGATGATGAGCTAGATGAGGAAGACGATTTGGATGAGGACGAGGATGAAGAGGACTCAGCCGACGATGAGGACGCGGAAGATTTGGAGGATGATGAGCTAGATGATGATGACGACCGGGATGAAGATGAGTCCGATGATGAAGATGATCGAGATGAAGATGAGCTAGAAGATGATGACGATCTGGAGGACGATGCACTGGAAGACGAGGAAGATTTCGATGAAGATGACGACGACGAAGATTGGGATGATGTAGAAGACGAAGATGATTTAAATGACGATGAGCTAGACGACGATGTAGATTTTGATGATGAGATTGAGGATTTCTGCGATGATAAAGATGAAGATGAAGATGAGGAGGACTCAGACGATGTAGAGTGCGAAGACGATTTGGATGACGAAGACTCAGAAGATGACGAAGACCTGGACGAAGATGAGCTAGACAATGATGATGATCGGGATGAAGACGATGAAGAGGATGATTCGGACGCTTGAGAGCGCGAAGACGACTTCGACAATGATGAATCCGACGATGAAGAGGATCTGGATGACGATGATGAGGAAGAGGAAGAGGACCTTGCAGATAGCGAAGACGATTTGGATGAAGACGAATCGGAAGATGACGAAGACCTGGACGAAGATGAGCTAGACAATGATGATGATCGAGAGGAAGACGATGAAGAGGATGACTCCGACGCTTGAGAGCGCGAAGACGACTTCGACAATGACGAATCAGAAGAGGAGGAGGATCTGGATGACGATGATGAGGAAGAGGAAGAGGACCTTGCAGAAAGCGAAGACGATTTGGATGAGGACGAATCGGAAGATAATGATGATCTGGATGAAGACGACGACGATGAGGACGAGGATGAGGATGATGTAGCCAACGGGATTACAACGTCTACCTTCGCCACCGCTTTCTTCTTTGCGACCTCTGCAAACACACCAAAAGGATAATTGTTTTAAGACTGCATATGATTTCTTGATGTAATTGTGACATACCTTGCCGCTTCACTGCCGGTTTCGCTACGACGTTGCGAGCTTGGTTCACGGTTTTTGCTGCTTTCTGCTGGCGAACAACTTCACGGCTCTGCACGTATATCACCAGCGTGATGAAACAGAGGAGTAGGAAGGCATAACGCATGACGGCAGTCATTTTAATGATTTAAAAAGAAAACGCAAGTTTATTAGGAGTAATTTAATGTTTCTTCAACAGTTGCAGAACTCGCTGGCCTTCGCTACTGACTTTACCACTGCTGCGGGACCTGTTGTTATGTGTCGAGAGAAGGATGAATCGGCGGTCCCGCACGTGGCTATTTGCGACAGTTCTCGTAACAGCCGGCAGCATGGCGGCTTTCAGCAGCAGAATTCAACAGACGGTGCATTTTTTTCGGTTGAGGAGCCCTCCGGCACGCTTCTGGCAGCATGAGGCAGTGGCGGAACTCCTCCAGCCCGTGGGTCACATTAGTTGCAGGGTCATGTTTAGACCGAATGCTGTTAGGTAGTCTGGTGTG
The DNA here is from genome assembly GCA_001579985.1 of Hypsibius dujardini. Taxonomy (NCBI): domain Eukaryota; kingdom Metazoa; phylum Tardigrada; class Eutardigrada; order Parachela; family Hypsibiidae; genus Hypsibius; species Hypsibius dujardini. The sequence continues at coordinate 4,985 of LRSR01000678.1, forward strand.
AGGTAGTCTAGTCTGCTTGCCTGTCTGCCTGTCTGTCCTGTCTGCCTGTCTGTCTGTCTGCTGCTGCTGCCTGTCTGTCTGTGTCTGTCTGTCTGTCTGTCTGTCTGTCTGTTTGTCTGTCTGCCTGTTTGCGTGTCTGCCTGTTTGCGTGTCTGCGTGTCTGCCTGTGTGTCTCTCTGTCTGTCTGTCAGGATTGACAGGCTGATGTTAGTCGGCTTCTTTGACACGATTACCCGTTGATTCGTTGATTGCAGTCTGCGTTCCCGCTTGTTTGAAAACTTTTCGTTAAAGTTACTTTGTTGGATTGTAACCGTGCGGCAGCATTACGATACATGAATTTTACTTCCAGACGCATTACAAATCAGGAAATCATCCGCTCATTATGTTTTACTGCACTTACGCTTCACAGTCAGTTTACAATTCGGCCGAATTGTAGGAGCATACTTTAGAGCAGTCGGTCTTTAGCCTGTCTTCCATCTTTCCATCGGTCTGGCCGACTCTTCGTTTCCCATGGACTGCTCCTCAAGGTTTAGCCTGTCGTCCATCTCTCCGTCAATCTGGCCATCCGTCCGTCCCCCAATTCGTCGAACCACCGATCCACTGCAGTGAGATGGAATTCCATTACATTCCAACCGCGTGCTTTTCCATTCCACTTGCCCATTTGGATGCTGGAACTGGAACTGATAGTTGTGTTTCCCTTTTTCCTCGATTGGCGTCCATTTCTTTTACCAGCCTCCAGAGGTCTCAGGCTCGGCCCGCCCCCAATCCGTCGATTGATCTAACTCTTTGACATTCCGACACATCATCAGGCACTCTGAACAGAACCACCGATCCACTGCAATGAGATGGAATTCCATTACATTCCAACCGCGTGCTTTTCCATTCCACTTGCCCATTTGGATGCTGGAATTGGAACTCGTAGTTGTGTTTCCCTTTTTTCCTCGATTGGCGTCCATTTCTTTCACCAGCCTCCAGAGGTCTCAAGCTCGGCCCGCCCCCAATCTGTCGATTGATCTAACTCTTTGACATTCCGACACATCATCAGGCACTCTGAACTGAACCACCGATCCACTGCAATGAGATGGAATTCCATTACATTCCAACCGCGTGCTTTTCCATTCCACTTGCCCATTTGGATGCTGGAATTGGAACTGATAGTTGTGTTCCACTTTTTTCCTCGATTGGCGTCCATTTCTTTTACCAGCCTTCAGCTCGAGCAGTTTTTGTTCTTACGTTGCTGCCTTATTTTTTGGCCGGCCTAAGGACTGAATTTGAAGCAACTTACGACGTTCTGTGGTTTTTGCGGAACGAAGTATGGCGAACCGGCGACAGCCGCGTTTCCGCGGCACTTCCTACCCGACCGTCGAACAAATCAATTCCGACGTCATCTCCAAGCTGGCGCACGAATACTGGGCGCCCAGTGACGCGGAAATGGACAGCCGAAAACCCTTCAGCCTGGACGTGGTGAAAAGTGTCTATCATGACATTGTTTCGGGCCGGTGAGTCCGAGAGCAGAATCATCTTTAATTGATATTGTACCAATCAACAATCAACCAGCTGATTAGCTCGTTTAGCGAAGCAATAAAAGGCGCAGTCCATTGATTGATCTATTGAAGATTTTTTTATTGAACAGCTTTATAGCTTAATCAAGCGTCCTACCAGTTGATTGATGACTTGCAATAATGTTGAAGGGACTTTTTTGTTGCTTCGATTTGTGTCTACTCAGCGCTGGCAGTTGTTTTCTTTCCCTTCTGCATTATTGTTTCAAAGCTTTCATTCGAATTATTGTCATTGATTCTCAGTCGGGTTTGGAGAAAATTCGAGAAGAAATGCGTTGCGTCGACGCAATCGACAAATGCTTTTTTGATGCAGGTTCTCCAGTCGGCGTCTGGTTCTGTTGGATTTCAGCCAGTATTTGGAGCAATTTTTATGGCCAAACTTCAACGGTCAGACGGCGGATTCGGTTGAGCTTGTAATGAGTATCACCGCGCTGGTGAATGAGAAGAAACGCGAGCGTGCTCCCGTCTGGCAGGTGAAGATGCGATTGATTGATACATGGATGATTGATTGATTGATTGATAGATAGATGGATTGACGGATTGATAAATAGATCGATCGATTGATTGATTGATGGATTGATTGATTGATTGATAGATAGCTGGATTGAAGGATTGATAAATAGATCGATTGATTGATTGATTGATAAATTGATTGATTGATAAATTGATTGATTGATACATGGATTGATTGATTGATTGATAGATAGATGGATTGACGGATTGATTGATGGATTGTCTGATTGATTGGCTGCTTGATTGATGGATCAATTGATCGGTTGATTGGCTGCTTGAACAGTATTCAGTTTATCACATTTCTTCATGACATCGCAACTCTTTTTTGCTTCATTGATTTAATGCAGTTCAGGTGTACTCACCTAAATTAATTGGATATCCGCATGTGAAATTTGTTTTATCAAGGAAAGAGAATCCTGTTTTATAAGAATATCGATCTGACGGTAAATTGAAATCGGGCAAGTGATTGATTGATTGATTGATTGATTGGCCTATTTCTTGCAGGCTTTCAAGGAAAAGCCGGAGCAGTTTGCCCTCTTTTTCCGGCGCGTCTTGGAGTTGTGCCTCGCGCCGAACAATTACACTAGCGCGGACGGTCAACTCGCATTTTCATCCGTCGAGAAATGCCAGCTGCTGATCTTCCTGGGCCATTGTGTGACCAGTCTGGTAGGAATTCTTTATTAGAAGCCTTGACTGTACATTCTGTGGCAGAGTCAGCATAGTTTATTCCTTTTATAGGAAGAGGATTTAATAAGGGAGCAGGTGCAGAAAATTTTCGGCCTGCCAATTTGGCAATCGCTGTCGACAAAGAGGCTGGAAATTGAACTGAAAAAAGTGCCCAATCTGAAGAAGCCATGGGACCGGCTGCTGAAGAAGGATTTGAAGGTGGATGAATCTGCGACCAAGGAGGAGCACTTCTTCCGACACTTTATGCGGAACCTGATGCAAAGCTTCGAGAACACCTTGGTCGCAGTTACCCCTGACGGTAGAGATTTTATTTTTCCCTTTGTACTTTCCCTGAGTTCTCTTTAATTCGATAGTTTCGTTGCCTGCCTCCTTTCATCTTTCACTGTCCATCTACCTGTCTGTCTGTCTGTCTATCTGTTTGTCTGTCTGTCTGTCTGTCTATTTGTCTGTCTATTTGTCTGTCTATCTGTCTGTTTGTCTGTCTGTCTGTCTGTCTGTCTGTCTGTCTATTTGTCTGTCTATCTGTTTGTCTGTCTGTCTGTCTGTCTGTCTGTCTGTCTGTTTGTCTGTCTACCACCTTCACTATCTGTTTGTCTGTCTGTCTATCTGCCTTTGTGTCTACCTGACTCCATTCCTATTTTCTTGTCTGCTTTACTCCATTTTTTAACTGATTCTACTGCTCTGACAGGCCCATTGCCGCCGGGAACGCAAAACTACTGCGAGCACTTCCTCAACCTGATGATCGACTGCCAGTCTTCGCTGAACACCCGCCGCTTCTTCCACGCCGTCATGGATGACGCCCACATTCTGGTCAAGTGTCGGTTGGCCCTGCTGTACGGCCGGAAAGAAGGCCGGGTTTTTGCGCAGCTGGTGGAAGCATTGGAATTCTACTCCAGCTATGAGATCACCCTGACCGGGAGTGATCTGTCGGAACAGGAGCGGAGTGTCGATCATTACGGCCGGGCGACGGCGCTGCAGCGGATTGTGTACAGCTTGTTTCCCGACCGGGAGGCAATCAAGAAATTCGCAATGGCGCCGGTGTTTAAGATCGACACGAGGACAGCTTTGAAAGCGTTCTTTGACTCTTTGAGGTTCGTGACTGTTTGTGTGGACTGCGGTGTCTGTCTGTCTGTCTGTCTGTCTGTCTGTCTGTCTGTCAGTCTGTCTTTGAGTCTGTCTGTCTGTCTGCCTGTCTATATTTTTGTCTGTCTGTCAGTCTGAATGTATCTGCCTGTCCGTCACTTTCTGTCTGTCCCTGCCTGCCTGTCTCAATCTATTTATCTGTCTTTTTGCCTTTCTGCCAATCCTTATATCTGTCTGACTGTCTACCTATCAATATCTTTGCGCATGTAACCAATTTGAGTTGCAATTGTATTTCCTGCTTCGTTAGTCTGGATGATTTGCGGAAAGTGGCCGACAGAGTGGGCGTTCTCGGCAATCGAAATTCCATTGAAACCAACGAAAATGTCGGCGATGCCGGCTTACTATCGAAGGAGATCCTGACGGAAGTTTTGATCGAGTTCCATGAGAAACGCATCTCGCAGCTACAACGGGTCAATGAGATGGCTATTTATCCGACTGAAGACATCATCTGGGACGACGCCTTAGTACCGGACGAGTACACGCTCACTTCTGGTAAGAATTACTCGTCAGTTTTTAACGGTTCCCGTTAAAACGGTTCCCTTGTTTGTCTGCTGTAGAAACGATGCCGTTGCCGAAGCTCCATCTGCAGTTTCTCTCCCTCCACGACTACCTCCTCCGGAATTTCCAGCTCTTCCGGTTGGAGTCGGCCTACGAAATCCGCACGGACATTGAAGATGCCGTTGCTCGAATGAAGCCATGGTGTGTACTAGTGGCTTTGTTATGTCAGAGTTGTTACTGTTTTTAATGTCTACTAGTAGGATGTGAAATGCTGTTACGACTCTGTTATCGCTTGTAGGCGAAACGAACTTGGCGGGACCGTTTTCGGTGGCTGGGCTCGCATGGCCCTTCCCATTGTCCACTTTGAGGTGTTTGATGTGGGCAAGCCGAACGTCGGATGTAAACCGCCGTCGCGGGTGCGAGCGAAGCTGACCGTCACGTTGAACGTCCGTGGAAACGTGCGCAGCGAATGGGAAAGTACGCACGTCTGACAGCTGACTGTCTGCCTGTCCGTCTATCAATCTGTCTGTCTGTCTGTCTGTCTGCCTGTTTGTCTGCCTGCCTGCCTGTCCGTCTGTCTGCATATCTGTTTGCCTGTCTGCATATCTGTCTGCCTGTTTGTTTGTCTGCCTGTCTGTTTGTCTATCTGCCTATGTCTGTCTTCTTGCTGCTTTTTGTCGGACCGATTGCCTGCCGATTGGTTGGTCGGCCTATCTGCTTCCCTGATTGTTATTTGCCTGATTTGCCTATCTACCTCGCTGACTGATTGTCTATTTGTCCGGTTATTTGTTTGAGTTTCTGTCACTCTTCCTGATGTCATTTGTCTGGCTGACTGTCTGACATTGTAACTGATTTGTCTGATTCATTGTCTGCTCATCTACTCTGTTTGTGCTCGCTGTCAAAGGAATCTTAAGTTACTCTAATGCTTGTGAAAGTGGCTCTCCACTTCTTGAGCTTCGCATGTGGACGAAATTATCATTTGGCTTTTTGAGAAGAAACTGCTGATGATTCCGGTCCCGGTGCTTTCGGTAATGAGTCGAGACACATTGCCAGTTGACGCAACTTTTATTATTGCAGGCTTAAGAAAGCATGACATTCTTTTCCTGCTGACCGTCAAGCCTACGCGAACGGTCGGTGCGAAGTTGGAGTACAACGACCACTTTCTCAACCAAAGTGGTTTGGCCTACGTGCGGGGTTGCGAGATCGAGGGCATGCTGGATGACCGAGGCAATCTCATCGACGAACGTAAGAACTGCTCACGGCGAGAATTGTTTGTTGTCTGCCTACAATTCAGCACCCCAATAATGATCTCTGACAAATGAAATGGCTGGTATTGTTGTAGTGTCCGAACAACGACCTCAGTTTTCCGGCGAAACCAGGACGTTCCGAGTCTGGCTCGACCCTAATCAGTACTATCACGATTTCGAGGCAACAACCAATGAAGGCAAAGAGGTGAATGTCGTTGCCTGACTGCATGTCAATCATATGTGGTCGAATATCCTGTCTATCTGCCTGCCTGCCTGCCTGCCTGCCTGCCTGCCTGCCTGCCTGTCTATCTGCCTGTCTACCTGTCTATCTGCCTGCCTGTCTATCTGCCTGTCTACCTGTCTATCTGCCTGCCTTTCTATCTGCCTACCTGCCTGTTTATCTGCCTGCCTGCCTGCCTGCCTGCCTGCCTGCCTTTCTGTCTTCTGGCTGTCTTCTTGGATGTCTGTCTAGTCTGGCTGTTTGTCTGTTTTTTGCTTGTCCGCTAGTCTGTCTGTCGGCCTGTCTGCTTATCCGCCTGCCGGCACACTATGTTCATTTTTTTCTAGAATATCTATCCCACATTCAACATTGTCATGCGCCGTAAGCCGGAGGAGAATAACTTCAAAGCCGTCCTCGAAACGATCCGCACCCTCATCAACTCCGAGTGGGTCGTGCCCGAATGGCTTCACGACGTCCTCCTCGGCTACGGCGATCCCGAATCAGCCAGTTGGAAGAAGATGGGCTCCATCATCCCCACTATGGACTTCAACGATACCTTCCTCAGTGTGGCGCACCTCGAGTCGTGCTTCATGGAGCAATCGGTGGAGCTACGAAACCTGAGCGATCTTCCAATGCAACCACCCTTCCGGTAGTACTGATTAGTGGGCATTGAATTGAATTGTTGATAGAAATGAGGTTGTGATTGGTTGTTGCGATTTCAGACTGACGTTTCCAGTACCGGAAACTAAGAAGAATGGAGTGAAGCGCTCCGTGGAAGGTGACGCAGTGGCGGCCGTGCCAAATGTCCTGACGGTGGAGCCGTACGTCTTTAAGAAAATGAGTCCGTATCCCCGGAACGAGCCTAAACGGTACGCACAGTTACTTCTGGCAGACTTCAAACAGCTCTAGAGAAAGGCAGGCAGACAAACAAACAGATAGACAGACAGGCTGACAGACAGACAGACAGACAGACAGACAGACAGACAGACAGACAGACAGGCAGACAGACAACCAGACAGACAACCAGACAGACAACCAGACAGACAACCAGACAGACAGACAACCAGACAGACAGACAGACACAGGCAGATAGACAGACACAGGCAGGTAGGCAGACAGATGGACAGATAGGCACCCAGACAGACAGATCCTGTTGGTGGCATGTATGTCTTAAGCTAGTCGTTTATGCAATCCACATTTGGTTTCAGAAATGCCGTACCGTTTACGCCCACCCAGACTGAGGCCATAATTTCCGGCATGCAACACGGCCTCACACTGGTGGTAGGTCCTCCCGGTAAGTCAAGGATACTGCTGACCTACCTCTGGGTTTCTCTTCTCTCGCTTTTTGAGGAAGTGTGGCTAATGGGATGACATAAAAGGCCGAGAATGTTAGGGAAGAGTTTGAAGAAGACACTTCCCCGTGCATTGACTGACCGAAGCGATTCAACTGACTTGCCACGATGAAGAAGATGTCCGATTTGAGGGTTATAGATGTTGAACTAAACGTTTCTGATGTTGCTTCTTCAGGTACGGGGAAGACGGACGTGGCCGTCCAAATCATCGCCAACATATACCATAACTTCCCCGAGCAGCGCACCCTCATCGTCACCCACTCCAATCAGGCGCTGAATCAGCTGTTTGAGAAGATAATGGAGCTGGACATTGACGAACGCCACCTGCTGCGTATGGGCCACGGCGAGGAGGCGCTGGAGACGAAGAAGGACTTTAGTCGCTATGGAAGGGTCAATTATGTTCTCTCGAAGCGGCTGGAGCTGCTGAGTGAGGTGGGTCGACTGCAGACCAGTCTGGGAGTGCATGGCGATGTGGCGTACACCTGCGAGACCGCGGGCCACTTCTATCTCTATCAGGTTCGTGGAGGAAACTTTGTGTCTGAGGATTTCGTTCGTTTTTGCTGTTGTGTTGACCGGTCAATCTGTTCAGTTGACTGTCTGTGCAATTCTCTGTCTGCTCAGTTGTCTGTCTGTGCAATTGTCTGTCTGCTCAGTTGTCTGTCTGTGCAATTGTCTGTCTGCTCAGTTGTCTGTTTGTGCAATTCTCTGTCTGTGCAGTTATCGAACAGGACGTCTCTGTGTCTGTCCGTCTGTCTGTTTTAAGGTGCGTATGTATTGTTATCCAATCGTGTTTCTGTACTTATCTGCGTATTGGAGCATTCCAGTGGACGTTTAATTGGTTTGAACAACGTTTTTTACGCATGCTTCCTAGGTTTTGGCGAAATGGCAGACCTATCTGGCGAAAATCAAGGCTTCCCTCAACGACGCCGACATTGCCGACCTCTTCCCGTTCGGCAACTTCTTCAGCGACGCTCCGCAGCCGCTGTTCAAACGGGAGACGCGTGAGGGTGATATGTCTACGGCGGAGATGTGCTATCGGTACATTGAGAATATCTTCATCCAGCTGGAGGAGTTCCGCCCTTTCGAGCTCCTCCGAAGCGGCCTTGACCGGACGCGGTATCTCCTTACGAAGGAGGCCAAGATCATCGCCATGACCTGCACACACGCCGGGGTGAAACGGCAGGAATTGGTGCAGCTGGGCTTCAAAGTACGTTCTTCCTATGAGGTTTCTTTTGCAATCTGTTAATCGGAACAGTCAGTTGGTTGCTCAATACATCGATTGGTGGATTGATTGATTGATTAAGGAGCAGTACCTGGATTGTTCTCTTTGTGAATGAATGGATTGGTTGATTGTCTTGGTTGATTGTCGGTGTGTTGGGTCTTCGTTTGTAGTACGACAACGTGGTGATGGAGGAAGCCGCCCAGATCCTCGAAGTGGAAACCTTCATCCCGCTGCTGCTGCAGAAGCCGGAACACGGCCACAACCGCCTGAAACGGTGGATTATGATCGGCGACCACAATCAACTGCCGCCCATTGTGCAGAATAAAGTGTTCGAGAAGTTTTGTAACATGGAACAGTCGCTGTTCACGCGGTTCGTCCGCCTCGGCATCCCCACCGTCGATCTGGACGCGCAGGGTCGTATGAGACCGAGGTCAGTTACTTCTGCCCCAACACTTGCGTTACCTTTTTTTATAACTTTTCTCTGATCGTGAAAATGTTTGCACAGTTTGTGCGCGCTCTTCAGCTGGAGGTACAAGCGACTGGGCAATCTCCCGCACACTTACCGGATGCCGGCATTCCTGACGGCCAACGCCGGCTTCGCTTACGATTATCAGATGATCAACGTGGACGACTTCAACGGGGTCGGTGAATCCGAACCGAGCGCCCATTTCGTTCAGGTACACACCTTTTTTGAATGATGAAGCAATGCCTTGACGGCTGGGTTGATTGGTTGATTATATCTGGGTTAATGGTTAATGGGCAATTTAGAATTTGGCGGAAGCGGAATACGTGGTGGCGACCTTCATGTACATGCGCCTGTTGGGCTACCCGGCCGAGTCAATCACCATTCTGTCGGCGTATAACGGTCAGAAGCATCTAATCAAGGACGTCTTGGAGAAGCGCTGCGGCAACAACCCTATGATGGGCATGCCGGCCAAACTGGCCACTGTGGACAAGTACCAGGGCCAGCAGAACGATTATGTTCTGCTTTCGCTTGTCCGAACCAAGACAGTCGGATACCTGCGGTAAGATTGGTCTTCCTGTCTGTCTGTCTGCCTGCCTGTTTGTCTGTCTGTCTGTCTGTCTGTCTGTCTGTCTGTCTGTCTGTCTGCCTGCCTGCCTGTCTGTCTGTTTGTCTTGTCTGTCTTGTCTGTCTGTCTGTCTGTTTGTCTTGTCTTGTCTCTCTTGTCTCTCTGCCTATTTGTCTGTCTTGTCTGCCTGTTTGTCTGCCTGCCTGTTTGTCTGTCTGCGTGTTTGTCTGTCTTGTCTATCTTGTCTGTCTGTCTTGTCCATCTGCTGACTGTGTCCCATAACTTTGTTGCAGTGATGTTCGACGTATAGTCGTGGCACTTTCCCGTGCCCGTCTCGGGCTATATGTCTTTGGGCGGGTGCCGCTATTCCGGAACTGCCTGGAACTGGCGCCGGCCTTTTCGGTGTTGTGTCAGCGCCCGACGCAGTTTCACCTCTACCCCTCCGAGTCGTTCCCCACTCAGCGGAAGGTATGGCTTCCCTTGCCTATTTCAACGGTTTTACTCTTATTACGGTTGGTTACATTTCGGGGTTGCCTTTTCGTAGTTGACGGATGGGCTCCCCGAAAAGCCGCTGGTAATTTCCAGCATGCCTGACATGCTGAATTTCGTTTGTGAGCTCTACAAACAGAAGGTCCAACAGCTCCGACCGGCCATTCAGGTATACAACTCCCCCTCTTTCATAAGACATACCTGCACCAGAAAGCAGTAGACGGGTGGCCTGATGACATGGGCTGACAATCATACTGACCAAGACAGGAAGGCATACAATCAACTGTTTCAATGCCAAAGTGTACCAACGAAACATACAAGCAGCAGTTTAGATTGGCAATGAGACATGACGGAGATAGGCAGGCCGGCAGACAGACAAACAGACAGACAAGCATGCAGACAGACAGACAGACAGACAGACAGACAGACAGACAG
>LRSR01000680.1:0-10264 GCA_001579985.1 Hypsibius dujardini
CCAAAGCTAGGCGCGCCACTGGATATGTTCCATGGGTTCCGTTGGAACTTTGTGTGGGAGCGTTGGAATTTGCGAGTATACTTTTCATTTGGCAGATTTCACCGGACTACGAGTCGAACAATCCTGCGAATCTCAACTTTTGCTTCTTGATGAAAGTGCACGACAACGAGGTCCCGCAGCATTGCAGCGCCGCAGCGTTTTGTCGGGCGCTTCAGGAGTTTCAGCGGCAGCAAGCCGAATACGATGAACAGTTTCAGGGCAATCAGTACCAGGAAGGCGATGCTGACATGGCATCGGAAACGTCGGACTAACTCCTCTGTTTTCCATGCCGGCAACCCTTGATGCTTTCATCATGTTGTGCTTCAGATACTGTATTTGTAGCTTTCATTCCCCTGTGCTCTTTTGCTGACTTCACCGCGGCGGTATCGCAGCTGAATCTGGGCTTCAGTTTCGTGCTGCAGCTTTTTTATACTCTTTTGGTTCGTCCCTCGCGCTGTTTTTATTGGCCTCTGTCAGTCATAATTATTTATCAAAGTCCCAAACACGACCACTAGCTCAGGATACTAGCTCCAGCTTAAAGTATGGCTGACTGGCTGATACAGTTAAGTACTGGCTACTATTGTAGGCACTGTACCTGGTCACTGGACTAGTACTCGTATGAGGCAAAGTCTGTATTTCGGCTCACCCTCCACTTGATCGATAAATCGGTTCGCTCATGGGTGTCTCTTTGATGGTGTTTGCTTGATTGTTTGATTTCCAAAAGTGCTATAGTGTACTAGGATATAGTACAGTGAATCAAACAATCAAGCACCCGTCATCAAAAAGAAACCCATGAGTGAGTCGATTTATCGACCAAGTGGAGGGTGAGCCGAAATACAGACTTTGCCTCGTGCTGGACCGGATTCGTCGGACGTGATCCGTCGCTAAGATTTAACTTAGATGTGTGTCCGCGCACATTGATGACCGCCGACTTGCGAGCCTATGACGATCGAAAAAGTTGCTTCTGAATCAGCGTGAATGCTTCGCAGTCGCGGTTACACTTTGGACTCGCAAGTCTCACGCCAGTTTCGGAATCCGGATGGGTCTAATCTCGACGTACGTATGGTGTGGCCATAGTAAAATTTATCAAACCTAGTGTCACACCCATCGGTACTAGTATAAATTCATTGTCGGGTTAATTTTCAAATAATGTTACTGGTATATTTAACGTTCTCATAAATACTTTAAACTACGAGGTACGAGGTAAAGGCCGTTATCCAGGCCGCTTTTTTCAACGTTGATTTCCCGGCGCTGCAGTGCTGCCATGCCATATCAGATGGCTTGAAAACATTCAGAAAACATTCTCTGACCCATTTTAGTTTGTTTCTAAGCCTCACGGTTCGAATTTGAGTCCAAAAAAAGGAAGCGAAGAATCTCAATGGAGAAGTGTGCAAGTAGTCCGGTAGAGGCGCCACTTCGGTTCCATCTCCCTGGGTTGACTTCGCAAAAATGACTTATGCGCCACCTGTTGGCCTGCCGGCCTGGTTAAGTCACGATTTCTAAAAGCGGCCTGGTTAACGGCCTTTACCTCGTCACATTGTAGTTGCACTGAATAAGCTAAGCAATTGAATTGTTAAACAAATTTTACGCATTATGGTAGTAAATAATATGAAACTATAACAATAATTTTTAGGCGGTAAACGAAATTTAAATTAATGCAAATGTTTGTTTTACTTATTGACTTCGTGGTACTATGCATATTTAAATTTGTCGATTCCTGCGTCGGTAAGGGCACACTATGCATGAATGAATTACACCTTTCCATTTCTCCATCTTTCTCGGACTGTGGATAACCATCAATAACCATCAATAACCGTCCCATTTGCCCCAGTGGAAGGGAGAAAGGAAGGAAAGAAGCTGTAAAAGTTGGAATTTCAAACCGGACGTCACTTCACGCTTAGCCACTGCGCAGGAAGACCGGTTAGCCTGCTAAGAGACCCTCTCTCTTACTATGGTATGGTTAACCGCGCAAGGGGAAGATCACGACTGCAGTAGGCGCTGGGCCTATGGTTTTTAGTCCTTATACTGGAGTTTAGGCTTGTAGCCTTGTACTGTATGACACTGCTGCTTTACTGCTTTTACTGCATTACTGCCTACTGCCTACTGCTTCAGCAATTTCAAAGTGGTGCGGATTCCACTCCGGCAATTCCTCGGTTGTTTTTATTTGTTGACAGCTTTGTTTCTAATGTTTTTGTTTCTAATTCATGCTTACCGGTTATCAATTATCGTATTTTCACTTATTATTCACTTATCATTTCACTAAATTACTAGTATCAATTTTGGATGATTATTTTAACTGCTCCATTCCACTAATTTTGACCTCAAAGAGTGCGTAGTGCTTGCAAAAGTCACGATCACACAAAAAATGAGTACGGGTGGTGGCTCACGGAACGGAGCAAAAATGGACCTTCCACGAGCCTCATTCGACCGGCTGAATCAACTGGACACGGATGAGTTGAAGGCGATCTTCCATGACCCCAACAGACTCGACGATAGCTGGATCGCTGAGCATCCGATTTATCGCAACCTGAAACAGTCGCGGGATGAACTGATAGCGGGAAACCGGAGCCTCGCAGAGTTTACTCTCAGCCGAGAGAACAGTCTGAACGAAGCGCGGGAGAAGTTCATCAGGTCGCAGAATTTGCTGCTTCAAATGAAGAAGGAGGCGGAAGAGCAGAAGCGCATTTATGGTTAGTCGCGCGTCAGTAGTACGAGAATGTGAATGAACCGTGTTTGGTTGATCGGTTGATTGACTATGCGTAAATATTTTCATAAATTCTGGGCCATTGATTGCTTGATGGATATTACGAGCTTGACTTTGCACGGCGGTCATGGTGAGGCGTTGATTGCTCCGTTTATGGATATTTTTGCAATTCAGTTTAGCCGGCTACCGTTAGTCGCGCGTCAGCAGTTCCCGAGTGTCAATGAACCCCGTTTGATTGATCGGTTACTTGACTATGCGTAAATATTTTTATAATTCTGGGCTATTGATTGCTTGATGGATATTACGAGCTTGAGTTTGCACGCCGGTCATGCTGAGGCGTTGATTGCTGCGTTGATTGCTGCGTTGATGGATATTTTTGCAATTCAGTTTAGCCGGCTACCGTTAGTCGCGCGTCAGCAGTTCCCGAGTGTCAATGAACCCCGTTTGATTGATCGGTTACTTGACTATGCGTAAATATTTTTATAATTCTGGGCTATTGATTGCTTGATGGATATTACGAGCTTGAATTTGCACGGCGGTCATGCTGAAGCGTTGATTGCTGCGTTGATTGCTCCGTTTATGGATATTTTTGCAATTCAGTTTACCCGGCTAGGGTTCCTCGAATATTAAATGTTTATTTTAAATATATTATATATATGCGTGCATCATTTGTTTGCAGAATCAAGACATTGCGGCAGAGCTTTGGAGCAAGTGTTGCCGATGCTGGAGACGAACTCTGAGATATCACAGGATACCACCGATGTATTAAGTAGTTTAATTACCGATTGTACCACCGATGTATAGTACCACCGATGTATTAAGTAGCTTGTGACTCACAAAACTGATTTCGTTTTTTATCGATATTTGAGATGAAAATGAGATTCCTTTTGCAGCACCTAGGACAGCAGCTTGTATCCGGTGCGATTGGGATCGATGCCTTCATGGTGGAGTTCCTTTCTAAGAGCTCTGAATCGCACCTTCGGAGAGTCAAAGTGGAAAAGCTCCGGCATTACATGGCAACCGGTTCATTTGATGGAAGCACTTTTTAGACTTGCATTTTGTACAGCTCGATTGGCTTTTTGGCAATCCGACCAGTGGTGCCTTCGCTTTGCCCTGTGGGCAGCATCTCTACTTTCAATTTTTCGCCAAACAATCCGTCTGTAGCTTTTAGCGGGTTTTTTTATTCCCGTGCATCTCCTACTGTCCAAGTAATCATGTATATTTGTGTCGCAAGCGCCTTCTGAAAGTTTCGGGAAAATCTTTTGAAGATTTGACTGTTCAATTTCCCTTTATCACTGTCTGTCTATCTATCTGCCTGTGTGTTTATTTGCTTGTCCGTCGGCCTGTCTGTCTTTCTATCTCTGTCTGACTGTCTGTCTATCTGTTTGTAAGTATGTCTGTCTGTCTGTCTATCTATCTCTGTTTGTATCTGTTTGACTGTCTGTTTATCTGTTTGTATGTATGTCTGTCTGTCTGTCAGCCTGCCTGCCTGCCTGTCTGTCTGTCTGTATTTGTCTGACTGTGACTGTGACTATGTACGTCTGTTTCTGTGTCTATCTGCCAGTCTGTGGTTTGTCTGACTATCATTTGTTTCTGTCTGTCTTCCTTAAGTTTGACTATCAGTCTCTCGGATTAGCCTGTTTATACGTAATAAACGCATTTCTTATGCGCCAAAAGCACATTAATATACCGCACGTAAATGGTATCTATTACTTATACCAAACAAAGAATTCATCAGAAAGAGAAAAAACAAATCACTTTTGCATGCCCGGTCCATTCCCGGACCGCGGATCATCACTATCATTACCCTCCAAACCAAAATCAATGGGCGGGAGTTCCACATCATCCGGCGGGTAAATGGTGCTCAATTTGCTGTTCATTCTTCTTCGTAAACGCTCTCGCAGTTCTGCCTCTTCCTTCTCCCTTCTATTGGAGTACGGCGCTGACCGCACTGCCTGTCTGCGATCCGGCGAGCCTTTCGTCACGACTGCCATGAGCTCGAGTAAAAACCAAATAAAAAATAAACTAACTGCAATATTGATCAGTCGCCCGACGCCGGTGTTCCGCCCATTCGTATAATTTGGTCTTCTGCCTTGGAAAGGACCAAAATTATCCGCCTTTTGCATCTCCTCCTGGAAGTCTTTCCACCGTTTTTCGTTGTGCTGCTGCTGTCGCATGTCGCTATAATGCTGGCGGTAGTACTCGTCATAGTCCCAGTAGTCGGTCTTACCCTTCTGCTGCGGCTTCCGGTGTTTCCCGCTGAAACTGCCCGGCGCCTGTCGGTTCCACGCACCGAACCCGTTCTCCGGTCCGCCGGGGAAATCCGTTTCTCGGTAAGGGTTGCGCTGTGCTCGGCTATATGCGCCGCTGGAGCCGTAATCTTGGGGGCTGCTTTGGTCGTAGGTCCGTCGACTGATTGTGTTGCCCAGAGTTTCGTAGGCTTCGGTGATTTCTTGAAATTTTGACTTGGAAGCTGGGCCGTCGTTCAGGTCTGGGTGAAACTTTTTTGACAGTTCGTAGTAGGCACTTTTTATTTCCTGTAGGACAGTTACCAACATCATCATGCAGATACATTGTAGGTGGCAGACAGAACGGGCTGCTAGTACAGCTCCGACTGCAACAATCAATCAATCAATTGATGACTACTTGTTGTTCACGTTGTTTCTTAAATCAGCAACGGGTACTATTCAATTTTAAACCCTGCTTTGTTTTTAAATGCATTCACTTAGTTTTCATATTACTATTTTTGTATAATATTTGTTCGTATACGGAATCGAGTACTAATAAGCAAATCACGCCGAATCCAGCACTTATTTACTCATCAATCAATCAACCAATCAATCAACCAATCAATCGATCAATCAATCAATCAATCAACCAATCAATCAATCAATCAATCACCAAACATTCAACAAAACCGTAAAATCAATCCGCACAACAAATCAACCAATCCACCCAACGGAAGCATTTGATTCTGCAGCATACCTGTGAGGTGGCGGTGCGCGAAATCCCGAGGACATCGTAGTAGGATCTCTTCACTGTTGACGAGACAGTTCTCATGTCAATAAAATGCAAATAACTCTGCGGGCTTAATAGAATGGGCTGTGGACGAAATAGTCTCGGAGAAGACACTCGCCCCGTTGCAACGCCCGAAACAGGTCTCCATGATCCCGTGGAATAAAATACGCCGAAGTGCCACCGACATACCGACGAGCAAATCCGGCAGTGGGAAGAAAACACAATCATGATCCCGCCACTGAGAGTAATATCGGGAAAAAGTTCCTTTCGTGTGGAATCCTCCTCAATGAAAATTCCCAAGTTTTTACGTTAGATTTGCCATAAGAGCGCCATGTATTCGGTATGAATCTTATTATGATAAGAGGAACTTTGAAATTAGAACTCAAACAAAACTGATGAAATAATACGATTTCCGCATAATAAAACGAAGGAAGTACAGAAACTTTTGTTACATCAAACAGCTGATCCATTGGAGGAGATGTGGTCGATTGATTGATTCGTGTGTCTCGTTTGAACAGAGGTGTGGGAGACTTGAAGTCCAACCGCCACACATTTGGAATTGGAATTGGAATTACGGGGAGTCTTGAAACTCGTAAAGCGTCCACTCAATCAATCAATCGGGCTCGGAGCTCTTTTCATTGAGCCATCCACTGGAAGTCCACTCTACGTATGGACTTTTTCTTTACTGTTTGTGAGATCATTAGTATTGCTCAATACTTCTCCCCGTTGTTTATCTTGGTATATCCTCCATTGACTGACTTGATTTCTCAGACGTTTCCAGTTAGTTTCCGGCTCATCTGTAATATTGCAGGAAAACGTTCGCTTCACGTGGATTTTACGCTGCCAAACAACTTTGTGGTGAGTGCCAGTTGGAAAAATAATCAGCTGTTTCATCTCATGTCGTCCTCGTTTTTTTTTCAACATTGCTTAGTTTGTCGAGGAATCACGCAGTGGACTGCCGGCTTTGCAACGGAAGACGGAAGTTATTGTATTGGTGCGTTTTGTTTTTTTCAGTGGGATTTCTTGTCCTGCCTTTGAAGGGAAGCTTGAGGACCTCGAAGCGATTTACACCGCTGCACTACATCAGCAGTCGTTCATTCTCTTTCTCGATGGCTTCACGAGGACGTCCGGAGCATCAGGCTCCACCGGATCTGGTGAGCGCTTACTGCGGTTTAAGGAGCAATCCGGCATTGTGTTAATATGGTCGAATGTCGTTTGCAGTTTTATAATGAAGAAGAAGCGCGGAAGTACACTTCAAAGTAAGCGCAAATTGATTCGTTTACACTGTGTTCAATCGGCGATTGTTGAATTGATCGATTGATTGATCGTTACTGACGGTAACTAGAAGCAACTCAATTCAGTGGCTGTGCATTACGGTTAATCGATCGATTGCTTGACTTGTTGTACGCTTTGGATAGTGTTGATTGCGTGACTGGATGATTGATTCGTGTTGCCTTTTCGGTTAAACCCGTAGTTTTGCTATATATTGTTATTCATTGCTATTAAGATTATTTTAAACGATAATTTGAAATACCCAAAATCTTGCGCTATATTTCGACTGGTTTCAATTTAATTTAAATTAACATCGAACGGTTGACTTAAACAATTGTAGTGGCGCTACTATTTATTAGTCGAAAAGATAAAAAAGATAAAAAACCATGTCTATATATGTATTTTAATTTTAATTGAATTAAATTAATTGAATTAAATTTTAAATTGAATTAAATTAAATTTAAATTCGAACAAGATCAAAAACCATGTCTATATATGTATTTTAATTTAACTTAAATTCCAGAAGTGGACGATTCAAACTACATTAGTTTCAGTTACCTTTGTTTCAGCTTGCTTTCAATTCTCGGAGCTAGTTTAATTTGACTGGGTTTTGTCTGTGTCACAGTTCTCGGATCATCAACGTACAATTGGAGTTAACTGAGCGAGCTATCGAATTGCTTCAGCTTCCTGCAGACGTGCCGTGCTATCTCTTAGACTTAGGGTAACGATGACAAAATGATTTCATTTCTTGGTCTTCTCCATTTTTTGCCCGATCTGCAGCTTGCCCCTGTCTGTCGCGGTGGCGTGCTAACGGTTTAATGTGATTGTTTGGTTTTGCCCAGATGTGGTTCAGGATTGAGCGGAGAAACGTTGACTGGTGCCGGGCATCAGTGGGTAGGAATGGATATCAGCGCTGCCATGCTTGGTAAGTGTCTTCGAGCGACACTACACACATGGTCACAATTTTGAGTGGCAGAGTTCGAGCCATCAGGGTGGTCTGAGTTTGAGCTACTCTTGGTTCAATCAATCGATCAATTGGGTAAAGGCTGCATGGTCAGCTGTGGTCAAGAGCGCGTGCGCGCGGTGCCTTAATTCGGCTCGAACTCGGATCACCCTTTTTGGCTTAAAGTCTGCCACCCAAAATTGTGCGATGTTTATAAAAGGAGTGAACCATTGATCCAGAGCCAGAGCGACCGCGTAACGAGGAAAACTGAAGACACTTGTTGTTTTACAGATGTGGCAGTGGAACGGGAGGTCGAGGGCGACGTGATGCAGGGTGATTTGGGACAGGGAGTGCCTTATCGACCGGGAAGTTTCGACGGTGCCATCAGGTATGACATTGGATGAAATTCATTGATATGAGTTGGAAATACTGCAGTTTCCTGCTGCCATGCGGTGTGCGGAGTGTTAAGTCATGTTTACTTCAAACTGTTGTCTTCCAGTATTTCCGCTCTCCAATGGCTATGTAATGCCGACCAAAAAGACCACAACCCGCCCAAACGTCTCTTCAAGTTCTTTTCCACATTATACGCCAGCTTGGTAAGCAACTAAGCCACGTTGAGTCGCAAAACTTATTTGGACGGATGACTAACATTTTCGCCTGTCTGGTTCTAGAGCCGTGGATCGCGAGCAGTGTTTCAATTTTATCCGGAAAATAGCGCTCAGGTTAGTGATTAAATCTTTTAAGAACAATTGCGGTTGGTTTTGATAACTGTGACAGCTAACTGGGAAACTCTATAGATACATTTTTTTGTTCCAGGTGGAACTCATTACGCAGCAGTCGATGCGGGCTGGTTTCACTGGAGGTCTCGTGGTAGATTATCCCAACAGCGCTCGAGCTAAAAAGTAGGCCTAATTTCTTGACTTGCTCAAGCCGGATGGTCAAATTTCACGTTAGATTCTGTGCAGGCTTTATTTGGTACTCTCAACTGGCGGAGTGAATCCAACGCTACCAAGAGGCCTGGACGGAACAGGGAGTGATCGTGCCGTGGAAAGGTACGCATGACGTGGTACATCGGACCGAACAGACCGTAGACATCATTCGGACAATTAGGAAAACATGAACTGTGTCAGCAGCAACAAAGAATAGAAAAACAGGCGCACCGACAAGAAGGATGATGATATAGAGGCAATTTGTTTCATTTCGGGTGCTCCTAATATTTTT
The DNA here is from genome assembly GCA_001579985.1 of Hypsibius dujardini. Classification (NCBI taxonomy): domain Eukaryota; kingdom Metazoa; phylum Tardigrada; class Eutardigrada; order Parachela; family Hypsibiidae; genus Hypsibius; species Hypsibius dujardini. The sequence continues at coordinate 9,198 of LRSR01000680.1, forward strand.
CTGAAATCTAGCCGGTCACACTCAACATCACGGCCAGGAAAGACGCCTACCAAGAGTCGGGACTGGATTTTGGCCAAGAAGGAACGAAGGCGGCGACAAGGAAAGTGAGTATTGCTAGGCCCGATTCATTGAGTGAATAAATGGTATACGTCCAGTCAGAACTCACAATATCAACTGTACTTTCAGAGAATGCCGACCGGATTCGAAATTTACTGGACGTCGAAGGCCTGCCCATTTCTGAGTTTTGGATTTTCGTTTCTGTGGATTAGCAGCATTAATCACTGAAGAGACGTTCCCTGTTCTCGAACTCTTAAGACCTTTTCAAGACTGTCAGGGCAACCCAGCGCTTCAATTCAGGCAGATGTGCTCGTTACATACATTGATGATTGATCCCTTCCTCACCACCGCACTCCCGTGCAGTAGTTTATTCAGTTCCGTGCAGTAGTTCATTCAGTTCCGTGCAGTAGTTCATTCAGTTCCGTGCAGTAGTTCATTCAGTTCCGTGCAGTAGTTCATTCAGATCGGTACAAAAACAGTCAGCATACGAGGTAAACAGCTTAATGCCGCGCAAGATTTGAATTGCCAGAAAATGCGACGCACTGGCGGCGTTCGTATAATATCCGATCATTGTTTGTCTCCAACTTGGGCTTCAAAAATCGACAATAAATCGGACAAGCAGATGGTGCGAATATATTATCAATAAATATATATTACATAAATAATATATAAATATAAATTTATTCCATTTTAACTAAAATTCCACTTTTAAAAATGAAAAGCGAAACAGAAACCTTGTGGCTATGTTTGATTGATATACGTCACGATTTTGCCCTGCTTGCACTTTCATGCGCGGCTTTTCTGGTACGAGGTCAAATTCCCAATGCTGCGCAAGTTTGGAAATGGTAAAAATGTCGTGTTCGCACAATTTTCTCTCATTGTTTGTTGATGTTTTGGGTTCGAAAAATCACCAATAAATCGGACAAACATTTGTGACAATAATTTGGACAAAAAATTAAAAATACAATTTTTTAAAAATGGAAAACGAAAAAGAAACCTTGTGGCTATTT
>LRSR01000682.1:0-11269 GCA_001579985.1 Hypsibius dujardini
GGGGCGGAAGGCCCGTCCACGCGGCGACGAAGGAGCCGGACAACTACACCTTCAATTTCTATAAGCGAGAAACCACACAGGAACGCAATGGTTGAGTCCGAGAGCGCCACGTTTGAGGCAGAAGCCACGACGGTAGACGCAACCATCGAACCAGAAGGGGAAGGTATTTCAACCATGCCCGAAAGGTCAAGTCCCGCGGACGCAATACTCACAGAAATCGCACAGCTGATAACAGAACGCACGCCAACGGAAGCAGACCTGCTGCAAAACGAACAAGAAGAGAACCGAATCTTGTTTGAGCAGGAAGAGACGAGGCGCAGAGACGATGAAGAACGACTGCGGATCCGATTGGCCGACGAGGAACGTCGACAACAGTTAGTGCTACAGGAACAACGTCGCCGTTCGAATGCAACACTTCAGCAGGAGGTGAACGACTTTGAGCAGCAACGATTACAACAAAATCGCAATTATGCAAATCAACTCCGGAGGGAAGAGCTAACACGGCAGGAGACCGCACGGAGGAGACAGACAAGCACACGACCTGCACCAGTACGTAGACTAAACCCAAATTGGGTGCCGCCAGGAGCGTATGTTCTGCAACAACAAGCGGAAACCATAGACAAACCAAAGCAAAAATTGGGGGTCTCAAACCACACTTCGGAATTCCTCGCGCGTATGACACTCAATGACATCAAAGCAAAATACGCAAGGACAAAAGAGATTCCTATGGAGCTCATGCTGAGTCACCAACAATACGTTAGCGACCATCAAATCATGATTTCTAATCTTCTAAGCGAAGAGATTCATCAACTGGATTGTCAGGCACGGCAAAATCGGGCGGCCCTAATCAACGTTCTCGCAAAACAGTCAGGCGTCCGCGCAGCTCAACTAATTGGTTTTGACCAGTGTCACAGCTTGGTCGCACATGGAGCAATGGCCCTTATATATCAGTGCGAGGCAGTGAACGTTACGGTCGGAGCAAAACGAACGGAGTGCGGAATGGAACCGACGGTGGGAAATGGATCTCTCAGTCTGGACGGATACACCATAACCCGGAACTTCATTCCATGCTTACATGACGGACATTTTACGCAAATTGGGGAGAAAACATTTGAATACGACAGCCAACGACAAGACTGGAGAGAGGCACGAGAAACGATTCAAGTCTCCCATGATCATCTTGTGGCCACATTCGACATCACGGAAGATCGAACGGCGGAAGGGATCGACAACTTTCACGAGAAAAGCGATAACAACTTCTTAGATTTGTTTGGAGAGCTGTCAGCCGTCATGCAGACGTCTGGTCAATCTTCCTTGTCGGAAGCTCTACGGGGAACAAGCAAGGACGTGGCTCAAAAGAACAATGTACCAGACATTATTGGGGGAATAGAAGAAGTGTTCACTGGATGGAGGACGTCTTTCATTTCAATCGTATTTTTCGTGGGATGCGCGTTGAGCATTCTCATTGTGTGTAAAATTTGTGGACCAAATCGGATACTCGCGGCCATTGGTCCGAAGCGTCGCAAACCAAACAAAAAAGAACCCGACACAAGAGCCATCTACAGCGTTCGAAACGGAGTACCACGGCTCCGGCTGCCAGCGTTGGAGAACGGCGAACGAAGGCACAGCAAACCGGAAGAGGTGCCTCTAACAGAGGTCAAAGATATGGCGACAGAGCATCCATACGGGTTAAACATCATCCCCTGAATTTTGGCGGAACTGAGAGAGGAATCCATCGTTTTGGCGCTAACCACACTAACTCTCTTGGTTCCAGTTGGATCAGCGGAAACGGCGCAAAGTCAAGTATATACACTATCTGTTCAAAGTCAATATAATCACGCAAGTCAGTCATGCACCTGTACCTATGTTTACGCACCGCCCCCATGCGTCCTGAGGGGAGACAACACAGGGATGCCAATTACGAGGAGGACCCGAACGGATGGGGAGGTAGAAGGCACCACAACGCCACTGGTGATTTCTAAGGAATCAATGCTTAACAGCAACAGGATCCCGTGGAAAGCAGTTGTGACTCAATTGGTTGACAGTCTGGAAAAAAGTGCGACGGAAGCAGACGAGAAGCATTGTAAAAGAATGGCGAACTGGTTCTACAGCGCAACGCGACTTCGACACAAACCTGGAGGAAGAGATACTGCCCTTCAGAGAGCTAATAAGTGGATGGTTCGACCGACTCAAGAGCAAAAGACCGTCAAACCAGCGGATAAACCGGTTAAAATTGCTACATAACAAAACGGTGGTGACAAGTCAGCAATTACGGAAAATACCACGCCCCCTGGAAGTTTTAAAGCACTTCGAGACATTGGGACAGCTATATATATTCGCATTGTTCGAGCAAATATGCTCATTCGATTTTCACCGCGCACCAGCTGAAGTTCTTCCACTTTGCACGGAATATTATTTTTCTTCCTGGCCTTTTCAAGTTATTCCCGATTTCCACTGCAACTACTCCCCTTCTCCCGAAAGTTAGTCCTGACCTGAATAGACTGTCGAGCAACGCTGCATGTTTTGAAGAAAGATGAAAGCACCAAAATCACCGTTTCACTGGACTTCGAAGAAGTTCTGGACGCGATACGGCCGCAGCGAATGTGGGAACTCAAGCTCACGTCGCGAAGGGAACTCAACATTGAAAGCGGCGATCATGGTTTATTTGTTCGCTACGTCAATCCAAGGGATTTGCGCCAGGATGGAGAATGGGCGATTCATCCCTCGCGACGAGGACCCAACAGTAGCCGTCACCAGGGGTAGGGTGATAGAATTCCGGAGTGTGGGAGAGATTACGCCAACCCGGACAACGCCGGAACTGGAAATACTCAACGTCCGACGGGTAACGAAACAGCCTCCATCACAATTGTCAACTCAAACCCACATGGGAACAGCCCATGGGATGTTTACGCTCGCAAATAATCAGGTAAGCTTGACAAAGCGTCCGGACGAATCGGGACCTGGACAGACGTCACAAAGTCCCGGCGACGCCTTGTGGATTTTCTCAAATTCGGAGCGGTTCCGTTCAATGATGAAGGACACACGAAACAAACCAGCATTGGAACGCGCCTTACAAAATTACCGACCATTCAACACTGAGAGCACACGACCGAATAGACCGGAACGTTTTGAAATACAACAACTTGCAACCATTACGACTGCAATTCCTCCCGGAATCATGGATACGCAGAGGATGCCATACTCTTTTGAGGAAATGCACCTCCTGCGACGCCCGTCACCGAACGCAATTTTTGACAGCGTGTTTACCGTGGCGCGAAATTTGATCAAGAAGACGTACCAAAACTACTGCTCAACGCCAGCTTTAGTCAACGGTCCTATCCTCATGCTTAAGTGCATCGAGTACTATTTGATGGCTGACCCAAGCAGTATCGCAAAACTAGATGAATTTGGCCTCTCTCTAGATGTACACCCGCGTTTTCACTCACCGGAATTCCCACAACCGTCAGTGACCGACGTCGAGATGGATATAGCCCTCCGAAGACGGCATGCGCAAACGGTGGACGAACGGAACGCGATGACGGCATCACCGGAGGACCTGGCTGAGTACGACATCGAAGACGAGACCAGTACGGCTTCTAACAATGCAAGTGTCCGCTAGACGAAAACGAAAAGAATCTCTCATTAAAAACAGCATCAGTTAACCGAATTTATTCAACATTTAATCACCAAAATATCCGCATCTTACCCGATTTTAAGCGTCGGTGATCATGGAAATGCAGACCCTCCAGAGCCTTGGAGAACCAATCAACTAACCCAGAAAGGACCACAGAGGTTGCCAATCATCACCCTGCGATGGAGCTGTATCCATCAACAGTTGGAGGACAGTCACTTGTACAGAGACCAGAGGATGCTCAATCGCACGTAGTTAATGACGTCCATCCACCGCACCTCTGTCGAACCGGAGTGACTCGGGTTATAGGCTTCTCATGAACGCGTTCACTACAGGGATCTAGCAACATAATCTACTAGCACACGAATGATTGGGCAACATATGGACAACGACTAGGAAAGAGACCTGCCCCCAACAAGACACCGCCAGCACAATCGGTCCACAGGGGAAGACCCGTCAAACTGGATCGACTGGCCAACTGTTCTTGGAGGAACTCAACGGTTCGATGCAATTTGATTAACCGTCTGAACGGACAGGTCCGAGGCCTTCGAACTCTGCACAGCCACCGGCGACAGGCGACCCAGGGTACACTTACCCAAGGCCGGATGTACCGTTGCAGTTAAACACAGGCTTCCAGAACGATCCATAACCGTATCCCGTAATAGCGGGCAACCCCGGTATACTCGACCCCGAGACCGGATCGAGCGGCTACAGTTACGGATACGCCGACCCGGCGCTGCAAAGTGTCAGTTCGTACTCGGACCAGCAAGAAAGTTCCCCTCCGGATACCAACGGCTTCTCCCCTCGCGTACAGAAATTCCAGCCAATTCGGCAGGTGGAACCTCCGCATTTCGGTGTTGGCGGGACACGGGACGACGGTTCGGGCATCAGTGGGAAGGTTTCGACAGCCGCGACCGAAGGCAACGCGGTCGATCGGTCCACCAACGCAGCGACCTCCGTTAACTGGCCTGAGGAACCGGTCGGACCGTTTCGGTTTCGGTCTGGTCCCCGCATCACGGACGCTGACCAATTTTACCAGCAAACGAAACTCGGTTTTCGTGTGACGCAACGGCAGAACCCCGACGGAGAACCGACGGACACCAATCCTCCGTCTCAGGGTATGGACGAGACGAGGGTTCATGAAAGACAACGGTACGCAAGTCTGCGGCCTCAAAAATATAAGCACGACAGTGATCCGGACCAGGTTAGTCCGAAAGTTGGCGAGCCTTCCAGCCCAGCTCCGTCTCCACAAGACGAACCCTCCGGACTTCGAGACGAACCCTCCGGAAATGAAGTTTGGACTCCGGGACGAAGCTTCGGACAACCTTCACCACAACGGCAGTACATGCAAAATCTGTGGAGCTAGTTGGCGCGCACCCGCAATCAACAGCGCCCAGCCCACGAAGCCCATCAGGGTTTTCAACAGACAAGTACGTCACCGCCCCGACCACGGGAAACCTCTCCGCGTCGGAAGTATGAAGCACCTGTCCGCACGCATCGTAACCGTTACGACGGCTCGACTCCGGGTTCCCGTCGAACGCCGTCCAACAACCAAGACAGCCAACCGAATTCCTAAAGTGCCGGGACTCAATACTTTGTGCAGACCTCTCCGTCGCCGGACTCGGAGTACTTCCCCCGGAACAGGTACCCTCGCCAACGCAACGGTGAAAACGACGGTTTCAAACAGCCCTTCATAGCCAACCAGGTCATGCAACAGTTCCGACGGGATCGCCAGCATGATTTTTTTCCGAAAGGGGCGGGCAAGACGTGAGAAGCTTCTCACAGAACGCACCTGCAATGTTCAACGGATAACTGGAACCGATGCGGCGACCTCAGCCGGGTTTCGGTAGCTCGCAGGACTTTGAAGGACGGACGGACGGACGGACGGACGGACGGACCGACGGAAGGACGGACCGACGGACGGACGGACCGACGGACGGACGGACGGACCGACGGACTAACCGCCGAGATCATGACGGATGAACGGACTGATAAACGGACCGACGGAAGGATTCCGGATACCGCAAACAAACCGACGGACGAACCGTCGAGAGAACGATGGACGGACCATCGGAAATAATGACGGACGGACCGTCAAAGAGAATGGCAGACGGGCCGAGGGACGGACCATAGAAAAGAATGACGGACGAACCGTCGAGAAAATGACAGACGGACCGGAAAACAGAACTGAAAACGCTTTCTCAACACATGTGCTTTTATAAGGCACACACCCGGAAGTACTCCATAATAAACACAGGTCTGCAGGGGGTGTTACGTCACCCGAAGCTAGGACAGCACAACCTGATGCGCACGCAACGCACGCAACTGTGACGAAATGACACTTGAGCGGCGAGCTTAGTGGGCACCGAAGAACAAGTGGGCGCGTGAGCACAGATACGGCGGACTCAACAAGTCCGAACGGGCGAGTACGGTTGCGCGAACGACTTCCACTCGTCCGGCCACCGGTCCAAGTCAACACTTCACAAGCAGCAGTTTGTTTACTCACTGAAGGATCACGTCCGCATCGGCGGACTATAAAGGCAAAATATCGCCGAGGGATTGTTAGTTGAGAGATTTTCTTTTCCTTTTTTGTCGCGGCAATCTATGCCACGCTACCCGCAGTCACAGTACTGCTTTTTCAACTGTATGCCACGCTGCCGTCACGGAATGAACGACAACAGGGGACACATTTTGACATCACCAGGTCCGCCGGTGGACAGCGCTGCGACGACCCAGACTAGTCTAAGTTCGGGGGGGTCGCCTCCCCAACAGCACCCGGTAAGCAATCCTGATTTCACTTTAAGTAATCCTACTGCGGCTCGACACGGCAACGTCGTCGCGGCAGAGTTTATCGACCCGCTAACCTTGGTCGCACCGGACGGGAACGACGCAGCAGGAAGCCATTCGGGGACATACACGATGTTGTTTCCGGGGACGTTAGTGTCCGAGGGGAAAGAGGCAAGATTCCGACGCAAAGTCCAGCGTCTTTTGCCGCCGGGATATACCATGAGCGACGAAGCGTTTGCTGTACTATATCAAGCAACGCAAGCCGCATTTAGCAATCTAGTGGGCCCGGTGGACCGTGCCACGTTTCAAATGATAGTTGGGCCGCGTACCGGCACTCCAACATCCAATCCAACTGGCGCGCAAGGACCACTCGACTTTACCGTCGGAGGCCCTTACCAGACTCCCACGCGCCGACCTCGCAAAAACCCGGCGCCACAGAAAAAGAAGTAGCAAGCAACACGCGTGGTCGGTGTTTTTCCGGTGGAGGGCAGTTGTTGGACCACGCCCAACAAGTCCACATATCCAATCATCATAGCTCCTTAACTGATTAGTACCTTGTTTAGTTAGGTAGTCTATCTACCCTATTAACCCTATTCTGCTGCTACAGCCAATTACTTGTATGTAATTGTGCTGTATGTGCTATTTACTACCATTTCTATAGTTAACACTTTACTATATAATCATATGTTTTACTAGTTACAAATAGCAGTGGTACTTCCTCTTTCCTTTCTTCAAGTTTTCTTCTCTACCTATCCCTACATTCAGTCTAATAAACTTGTTATCTATCCAACTTCCTGTTGGTAGACCTAACAATATACTCAATCCACTTTCGTCTATATAAATTAATTAATACATGTAACACTAGTGGAGTTATTCGGTCCAGTCATCTGCATTAAGTGAGTGTAGTGTTATTTATAATAAACCTTTGAACTTAAATTAAAAAATAAATTAATTGCCATTTTAAATTGAGCTAAAATTATGCCTGTTATGGGGCTTTTTATTAATGTTTTTAAATGAATCTTAACAACACAAAATGATTGTTTTTGCATGTGTGTATTCTAGCTCCTCAACGACAGCGCGACGCTGGACAACGAGCAGGTTTAGCAGCTGCCTCTACTGGAACTTGCTCCGCCGCCGGAGAAGCGGATTCCTGAACTAATGGGGCCTGCGCTGAACCGACTCATGAGCGTCTGTGCTTTGTGCTGCTGTTGATGGGCCCAAAATTTATGCAAGTATATAAACACGTGACAAAACCTTTCAACTAACGAAGTTAAAGTCATGTTTTTACTTGTGTCTAGCAAAACAGGTTAGTCTAAGTTTGCGCTAATTTAAGCCTTCACGTACCACTGCTTTTGGCGTTTGAATAATCCGTTGATTGACCTCAAAGTGTATTTTCATTCTTTCCTGTCTGGAGGCGGTGGTCCAGGACGATGGAGCACGGATTCATTATGAAAGTTCCGGTAGTTTCATTGTCAAAAATAGTAACGCAATCTCTATTGAATTTTCGGTTCAAATTTACAACAGTTCTAATGAAAATGACGAGTTTTGTTCAATTATGCCTTCTCCAGTCGGTCGGACGTATAATCGATAAATCCAGCAATGGAAAAAGGCACGCGAAGGCTCAAATTCAAATCACCCTGTTCTGATGGGCGCCATTAAAAAAATTGCTTTTAATTTGGTTAGTTGAAGGTTTTTGACACTTGTGTATCACACAGTCTGACTGTTTCTTCATGGGAAAAAAACGGTTTGAATGGGATTGGTGGAGAGGCTATGGAATGTAGGACTTTGAATTGGCACAGTACAGCGTGATGTGGCTGGGATTCGCGAAAGAGAAGGTCGATGAGATCCAAAATATGGTCGGCCTGGTGATGCAGCAGTTCCGGGCAGTCTTTGGCAAGGATAGAGACTTCGCAACGATAATGCTAGGGTAAATAGAATACGAATGCATCTCTGGTTAGGGGTGGCATCAAATCACCTATAACCACATTTTATTTAATCGATTTTGATTTTGATTTTGATAACAATTATTTATCTTTTGATTTGCGTTTGATTTATTAGGACTGAGACATTTTTTATTTACAACTGTTTTTTCTTATGTAGTTGTACAATGTACATAGTGCTCCCCAAAGAAAGTTTATAAGATTATTTTTTTTAAAGTATTTATGAGACTTTAATAACATATCATAACAGTTGTATGGTTTTTTCTTCCAGATTGTGGACGCTGGCCCAGAAAATGCCGACTAGCTGAACCTCAACACTAGCTGACGTTCCTGTTTAGGATCTGGTAGTTGGTTTGCCAGACCGGAATGTTTTGGTAATTGGTTTTCTGGAGGGATTCGGTATTTCAATTTTTGAACCTCGATTCCTTTGGCAAATGCTCGTTGATTGATAGATTAGGCCGACGTATCAGTGACACTGCTTCGTGTAATAATGACGCTAGTTTTAGACCGTCTAGTCATCTGCTTCTGTTTTGGTTGAGGTCTTCACCCAGCCACGTCATCTGGTTTCAGTACCACTTTTTGTGCCTTTTTAGAGCGATAGGCTGGTTTGTGAGAGAAAAAGAAATTGCGATGTTTTTGGTGGACGTGTTATTGTAGTCTATTGTCTTTCGAGTGCCGCGAAAGCAACTCGGACTCCAACATCAAGGTTCAGTTCGCTGTCTGCAAAAATGTTGAGAAACAACATGGAAAATATCCAACAGGTTACTTACTGGTCCAAAAGAAGAATGGGATAATGATTAACGCTTGGTAAGAACGTCCTAAGGGAAAATTGCTTCTCGCTTGGGAATTTCGGAGCAAGAACTAACGAATGCATCGATGGACAGCTGATACGGCGTGCTCGGTTTTTGTGAAAATGTGTGCTGAACAGCACGCACATAATTCTCCAATCAATGTCACTAATTTAAATGAAATCCTTACCTTCACAGAGCTTGCCGGCAATTTCGCCCCCTACCTCCCTAACAAATACTGACGTCATTATGTGTTCTGACGTCATTAACGGATGTTCCCTTACTATGTGAAATAATCCATTACTGTAGTTTAGTGAAATTTGATTGGAGAACTATGTGCGGCTGTTCAGCAAACATTTTCACAGAAACCGAGCACGCCGTATCAGCTGTTCATCGATGCATTCGTTAGTTCTTGCCCCTAAATTCCCAAACGAGAGAGTTACCGGCGCCCGAACAAGAACTGATGGAGGACAGGCCCGATTTGGAGTGATAAAGATATACTTCACGCTTTTTTTCTGTAATGGAAGAGGTCTTTGGTTTCTGACGTCAGAAACTGAAGATCTTCGAGGTGTTAAAAAAATTCTGACGAACTCTGACGTTAGGGGAGAGGGTGTCGGGTCGCCTAATAAAAATTACTGACGTCATTAACGGATGTTCCCTAATGTTTTTTCTTGTTAAAGCAAAATTTAACTTGCGAACTGTACTGTATGCATAGTTAAAAAAGGGCGAGGACATACTCGTAGTGCTTGAAGGTCGGCGATTGGTTGGCAGAATTGACCATTTCATTAGATTTGATTTAAGCAGAGGCTCGTTTAGGGTCCTGGTAAGTCGGAATCAGTACTTCTCATGGCAGGGTAAGGGGTGGGCAACCAGGCAAAATTCATTTTACTTCATAATGTGAACCCAAATTTTTGGCATTTTGTTCATGATCATGGGAGGTGGGGAGGGTGTGGGAGTTTGATTTCCGAGGGCCCAGCTGTGATTTCGAAACATTTTCAAAAACTTCAGTTTTTCCATCAAATTTGGGCCATTCTTGAATGTGTTTAACCTCCCATTTGCAGTTATTAACATACTGCAAATACTGAAGCCGAACAAATCAAAAAGTTTATCGAGAAACTGAAGTTTTTGAAAATGCTTTGCAATCTCGGGAGCTGATCAATTGAAAAAGAATGCTTTTTGCATCTTTGGTCACCCCCTGGTCCGACCGTGAGGGGACCTGGTTCCGACTTTTAAGGACCCTAAACGAGAGCTTAGGCTACAAATCCTCTCCCCTTCCCCCTCTTTGTTTCCGCCCCTTTTATATTTTCCGGTGTTGATCAATGCCCTTTGGCTCGATGAAATGCGGATTAATTTTTTGGAATCCTAAGTGTTTTCTCATCACAGAAAAGTTCAAGCCTTAAATATTGGACATTTTCCGAGCGAGTTCGAAGTGAAACACCAAAACGCCCACTTTTATCTTCACTCCTATGGTTATGGCTACACCATTTATTCGACCAATGTCCAAGTCTCAGGATTTTTACACCAAAAGATTGAGGAACGATTTGGCTTTGCAAAATTATCAAATTTGTTATGATGACTCGAGTAGACCTCGGTCAGCACTTGTAAAAGCAGCAGGGGACAAAAAGGGCGTACTGTAGGGGAGAAAACATACCAGATTTCCCCTACGTTGGTCCAATTGATTGGTGGATTGACTGTCGTACAAGTTGGCCCACCTCATTAACTCATGGTCGTTCTTCCACTTGAGCTGTTTCACCAGCCCAAGCACAAACCCCGTGGTGGCCTAATCCGGTAGAGCACGCGACGACGTCATATGCGGTACAACGGATACGGTCAGGCAACTGTCGTCCGCCAGCACGAATTCGTTGACATCCTCTAGACTGACAAGATATTTCCACATCCGGGAAATTCTTTAATGATGAAACAGCATTTTATGCGAAGATCTTCCGCTATGCCATCGGCAGTTTTACTTCTGAATAAAATAAAAGTTGAAAGTGGAACTATAAATTTTGGTTTTTGAAAACATAAAAAAAACTGCCCCACAACTCCTAATTCAATAAAATTACAAATGGTCGATCTCCCACAACCCCGTTACGCCTATGTCTGGACCCATAACTATATACCCC
>LRSR01000683.1:0-12758 GCA_001579985.1 Hypsibius dujardini
GGACACGAAGAAGTCTCGATCAGCCGTCCTCCAGTGACCGTAACTCCCTCTATGTGGAGCTCGTTATGGTCGGCGACACGAAGCTTTTCGAGAAGTATAAGAAAAACGAGACTCTCGTTATCAATCGCTTCGTGGAGATTGCCAGTATCGTTAATGCGGTAGGTCGCCCCCTTTTTTCCCATTCCCGCTGTGAAGTGGAAAGGGAAAAAATAGTCGCCGACTTTTTATCGGTTGGCTCATTTGACATGCTCGATAACTTATCAGCACGCTCTCCTTTGCAGTTATACACGCCGCTAGACATATTCGTCGTGCTGGCTGGCGTCGAGATTTGGACCGACACGGATAAGATTGCTGTGTCGAATGACTCGGAGACCACCCTGAAGAACTTTCTACGCTATCGGAAGCGGGACCTGATCCCTCGCATGCCCAATGACAATGCCTATCTGATTTCGTAAGGAAAAGCTGGTTGGCGCCAGTCTTATATGATGACTCTGTCGCGTGGCGTCTCGCTTTATCGCGGTTGACCTGTTTCGGCTGACGCTGACTAATATTTGTTTTGTCTATTGGCTGTTGATTGTGTAGGTTTAGCAATTTTGAGGGGAGTGTGGTCGGAAAGGCGCTGAAAGGACAAATGTGCACGTACGAGTACTCTGGTGGGATCGCAAAGGTATTTTAATAAGGCAAACACAATAAGAAATGCGATAGTCATCCGAGGTGCCTTCTTGATGGTTGTACACAGACGTTGACACACATGGCGGGCGGACAGACAGACAGACAGACAGACAGGCGCACAGGCAGGCGCACAGGCAGGCACACGGACAGACAGACAGGCAGGCACACAGACAGACAGACAGACAGATAGACAGACAAACAGACAGATAACACAGTAATGTAGATTCTAACCATGCGATTTGAGCTAGTGTACGAACCGACTTTATTTTTATTTTTACAGGATCATAGCTCGCTCTCTGGTCCGGTTGGCGCAACAGTTGCTCATGAACTAGGTCACAATTTCGGTATGGAACACGACTTCACCGACTGTAAATGCCCCGAAGATAGATGCATAATGACCCCAGCCTCAGTGTATGTATCCCTTAACTCCTTACCCGTCGTTGTAGCCTTGTTTGTTTGTTGAGTAGGCTTTATTTTTGTTTGCTTTCGGTTTTTCTCCCTGATAGTGGCGAAACACCATCCAACTGGTCGTCCTGCTCAAAAAAGTATCTGGAGGACCATCTGGCGCGTGGGATCGGCACGTGCCTGAAACGGGCGCCGAAAACGGTCCCTCACTCTTATTGCGGAAATGGATTCCTCGAGGAGGGTGAGGAATGTGACTGCGGGCCGAAAGAGTTCTGCCGGAACAGGTGCTGCTTGGCGGAGACGTGTACTCTGTCGATTAATTCTACTTGCGGTCACGGTTCCTGTTGCGACTTGTGAGCATATTTTATAGTTACTTTCATTTATCCAACTCAATATCGCTTGGCGTGCTACGGCCCAGTTGTTCTAGAACATTTTCAGCGACTGACGTTTGCTTGATTTTCGTCCTTCTTTTAGGCACACGTGCTCTCCAAAACCGGCAGCCACAACATGTCGCGAGAGCTCTGGGGAATGTGACCTTCCGGAATATTGCGATGGACATACGGGAGCGTGTCCCAGAGATTTCTGGACAGCTGATGGTGTACCTTGTCGGAATGGAGACGTGAGTATTGCTATGATGGTCTGTCCCTTTATTTGTTTATTTGTCTGGCGGTCTTTCCGACTGACCGCCTGTCTGTCTGTCTGTTTGTCTGCCTGCCTATCTTTCTGTTTGTCTGCCTGCCTGTCTCTTTGTTTGTCTGACTGTCTGCTGTGTTGTCTGCTGTGTCTGTCTGGTTATTCAAACGTTCAACTGGATTAAAGAAATGGATTAATTTTGTAGGCCTACTGTTATGATGGTAGCTGTAAGACGCACGACGATCAGTGCCAGTTCCTGTGGGGCAGTACGGGCAGAGAAGCAGACAACAAATGCTTTTTGCTCAACGCCAAAGGAAATGCCAACGGCAACTGCGGTCACGATAGAATAACTGACAATTACACTAAATGCGCCTCTGCGGATAACCGGTGTGGACTTCTTCACTGTTCTAGCCAAGTCGACCGGCTGGTCGTTGGGTCGGACAGTGCGACTTCCGTGAGCCAGTCCTATATTCCTGCCTCGACCACTTATATAAGCTGCAAGTAAGGATTCGGACATCCGACGCCGAGCCAGTAAATAGACAGACAGACAGACAGACAGACAGACAGACAGACAGACAGACAATCAGTCATGACAGTTAGGCATAGGGAAATTATAGCGAGTAGATATTAGACAGACGACTTGCGCAGTAACACCTGTTACGTCGTATAACAAGAATTTGCGATTGCTTTAGTCCTTTCGCTTTATACAAGTTAATTCTTCATGGTAGATCCGCCTACGTTGACTTCGGACTGAGCATACCCGACCCGGGCCTGGTGCCGAGTGGAGCAAAATGTGGCACCGATATGATGTGCCTGAACCAAATTTGCACTCCCATTGCCCACCTCCCGCACTACTGCCCTAACAACTGCGGCTCCACCGGGGTCTGCAACAACGCCGGTCATTGCCATTGCCACGACGGTTATTCTCCTCCTGACTGCTTGGGCAGCGGCTACGGCGGATCCATCGACAGTAACCCATCCAGCACCACCGACTCGTACCGCCGCTTCCGGGACGCGATGCTCATCATCTTCCTTGTCATCGTACCTGTCATGGGTGTTGTGATTTATCTCTTCCGCTTCCGAATCCGGGAATGGCTCATCAAACGCTGTAAACGTGGAGGTTCTCGCCGGAGATCGTCTGCTCCACCGGCAGCGTCCGCAACGGTGAAGAAGCCCAATCATCCGAACAAAGGCAGTATGCGTGGTATACGAATCTCTGAGCCGGTTCCAGTCAAGGACGGCCTTAACGACACGGTGGTGAGTCTTCAGATGGACAATGGAAGAATGACGGCGCATACGCAACTCTCACCGGAATCGTGGCCGGTGATTAAGGAGCAGGGATACTTCCCGCCGAGCGCATTGCCGCCACCGCTGCCGTCAAAACCACCCAAAGCTGTCCGGGAGATTCCCGTGGCAACCGTCACACCGGTTGTTCCGGTTCCTCAAGTTCCGTTTCAGTCTCCTGAGATAAGACGAAAAAAGAGCGCGGAATCTCCGGTGTCCGTCGAAGACGTCTCCCCAAGTGTGAGACCCGTTAGACCAGCTCCGGCTCCGCCACCGCAACCGACTGTCACCGCCGTCAGTCGGAATTCGTCTACGAGTTCGAGCAAACGCCAGCGGCCGTTGGTTCGGCCGCCGGATCCCCCGCCCAAGCCGATCGCGAAAGGAGGTGGAAGGAGCGCTGCTGACAAAACTGTGATAGCCAACAATGGCCGACCAGAGACCAAACCTATGACCACAGAGTCTAGTCTGTCACCAAAGAATACTCTTGTTTCGGAGCTTGCCCGGCGGTTTGAAAGCCGAAGAGCCGCTTCTGGGAACCAGGATAATGATGAGTCGACCGATTGATACGGAAAGTCTGATCACGTGGTTAAACAGTGTTTTTTGTCTGATTGTGCTTGCCACACCCTATCCCGTTTTGTTCTTGCCCACGTGTTTTAAGAGTTTTTTTTACGTTCCGGTTGTTTATGTCCGTTCGAGCATCCTGTCTGGTGCGATCTGCTTGGTTTAACACTTTTTTATAAAAGATTCAAAATTTATTAGCGCAACGCAACGCAACGCAAGCGCTCCTTTCATTTTCTAGAGAATCATTCTACATTATACTCTTAATAAACAGTTACTATATTTTCGCGTTAGACAGGGACAGTGTACGAGCTGTGGAACGTTTAATCGGCCACGGGGCGCTTGTGCTGTGTGTACGGTGCACACAGCCGTGCACGCGTTCCACTCCACTACGACTGTCCCTGTCTAACGCGAAAATACAGTTACGAAATTGGGTAACGAATCCATATGTCACTCATGCCTACTACTACGCGGAATATCCCAAGGTGATTACGCTAGGCTTTGAGCTCAAGTTGGAATGGATGTTGTAACTCATTTCCGCCTAGGAGAAAAGTGGAAAACAATCAATCAATCAATTCACGGTAAATCAATCAATTTACCGTACCCTCCCCCTTGCAGGTGTGTTTTGGGATGTACACTTGGTGCACGGTACCTTTGCTTTTTCCCTGTTGGTACTGGCCATGGCCCAACACAGTGTTGGGGTGTTATGAAAAACATGAAGGAAACCCTTTCCGGTGGACTTCCAGTTTGAAGTCTGCAGTAGCAAGCCGCCCATGAATCGATCGCCACTTCCAGGTGTCACTGCAAAGTTGGCAACATATCACGTAGGAATGAACATACCACAACAACATACCATCATGGTAACATGGTATGAATGAACAACGCCGAGAAAGGGTGACACCATTGCAAATATAAAATTTTGTACCAGATGAGAAAAACTTCTCGGAAAGCACATCGGCCAAAAGTGCAGATTCGTCATGGATGAGACTCTTGCAAACCTCTCGTGCGAGGTTCGCTCGTATGAGATGCTCGCCAGAACCAGATGTGCAGCAGGCGATTCCCTGACCGTCCGATTCTTCGGCCCAGACACCAGCTCCGATTATGGCCGCCTAATTCACCCAACAGTAATCAGTACCGTTACAATGAAATCTTGACTGTGTTTACTAGGGCAAGAACCGAGATTTTATAATTTCATAATTTTACATTGGAATCTCGAGCTGGAAACGAGCAAATTTCAGAAAAAAAGGAAGAAACAAATTCCCGCACCACTTTATGTTATGACCGGGGCTTGATTGATTGATTAATCAGAAACGTTTCGATTCGAAACACTTTAACCCTCTGAGAAGCAGTCAGCATACACTTGCTAGATTTGCTAGAGCATACACTTGCTAGATTTGCTAGAGCATACGCTTGCTAGATTTGACGGTCGCATTCGATTTTCAGCACGAGTTCTGGGTCTTTTCGTTCGCGGTTTTTTGCTTTGATATTTTTACCACATATTTATTTAGATTCAAAAAACAAATTTTCAAAAAAACTTCTCAAAGGGGTAGGAACCTACTTAGCACCAGCTTGCTAACACTTGGATCGCCCGAACAACATCCAGTCTCACGTGTCGACATTTTTTTTCTCAGTATCGAAAAAATAAGGGACTTGAGACTGGTCCTTAGTGCATCTAGTAAAACTGGTATTGCAATATTCGAGTGAATACAAGCGGAGTTAAAAATGATTAACCATTAGGAAAAGGTTAGAACTCTGCCTAATGATTCGCTGCGCTACCACTGGTTGTAACCACTACGAATGACGTGTAACTGACATTTCGTGACTGTGTAGTCACTCGTTTGACTGTTTTTAGTCCATTCTTCGTCAGCGGCGCCACGGTTCCCACTACCACTGAAACGGTTACATTTGATGGTTGTGAGGAATTTTCCCCACAACCATCCTTGCAAATTTAGGATTTGCAAGGAATCATTCAGCGCTTTCCCTAATCTAGCAAAGTTTTGCTAGACCCGGTTCTATCCGTATACCCAAAACACCTGGTTACCAGAGGGTTAAACGATTTTTTTTAAAACGTTTGATTCCAAGAATTTCGACACCCGTCCATTCCAAATTCGCTTTGAGATTGATATCAGCAGAATCTTTTTCGGATGTCATGGGGCGGAGCTATGGGCTAGTTTCAATCTAGGCTTCCGAGTGATACTGCAGAAATGACCCATAGCTCCGCCCCCTGGCATCCAAATAAGATTCTGCTGATGGCAATCGATTCCAAATCGAATTTGAAGTAGATAGATCTCAAAAATCTTGGAGTCAAACTTTTTTCTAAAAAATGATGTTTTTACGTGGTTGGGATTAAAAAATTGAAACTTCGGAAACGTTGCTGATAAATCAATCAATCAAGCCCTGGGTCATAGCACAAAGTGGTGCGGGGATTTCTTCCTTATTTTTTTCTGAAACCGCGAACGTGATTTCCAGACCGAAACCCCAACGTGAAATCATGATATATGGACAGGTATTTAAAAAAACTCACTCCGATCGGAGGGAAAATTTCCGTTCTTGCCCCTAGTTAGAACAGAATTCCGCACTACTGTAAGTACCTGACCCACGCGGCCGGAATGTTTCAACATGATACCACCGCTGGATGCCGCCACCGCAATATTTCCTTCCTGCAGACAAAACGACACCGCGTATGTATCACTAAACGACAGATGCTTATGTGGCCAGTAGCACGCCGAAATAAAGTGAGTCAGCATGGCACGGGAAGAACTTACAAAATCAACAGCGATCGCGCCGACAGTGTCGAGATGGACTTCCTCATTCTCCTCCGGGCAATCAAGGTGTCTTCCCGCCGGTGAAACACCAACAAGTGTGTGTGATTCCAGTAGGGACGCATACTTCTTGAGCTTCTGGAACCTTTCATCGGTGATCAGTGATGCCGGGTTCATCGTTGGAACCCCGAACCGCTGTGCAAATGCTTCTGCACCGGAACCGACCAACAACCTGCAAGAGGGACGAGAACGCCGTAAGGTACGCTGCAGGAAGCTAAGTGCGGGCATATATTCTGAAAAAGGAACGGACCTTACAGTGGCGCTAATAAACCGGAAGTCGTGTCCGCCTGATGTTTCATCATCGCCGCTGCAAGTTGAATTGGATTCTTGATTCCTAAACGCGCATACCGATTGACAAGTTGTGTTTTAAAACACTTGAGAAAAATAAAGTCTCAAAACAAACCAAACTGAAATGTACGTGAAATGAGGGAAGAACGCATACTTACCGGAGACGGCTCCACATGCGCCGGAATGACCGGTCCGACCGTCCATGATGATGGCATCGCACTCCACTGTCCCTTCTCGGGTCAGATTCGATCCGAAGCCGGCGTTGGTAATGGGGTCATTCTGAAATGAATCGCACAAATCCAATCTGAAATTCCTGCTTTAACCACTACAGCCCATACAATGTATTACATACAGAATGCTTGATTGATTCATTGGTTATGTTAACGAGTTGATTGATTCATTGCTTATGTTAACGAACTAACCAGCAAACGGATAGTTTTCCGTTTAAACGTCAAGGGTTAGACTGGTTTTTGTTACTGTTTTACGCCTTTCACCATGGCACTATTGTGCGCAAGGATGATTATTAGGTAATTAAACGGACCATAAACAAAGTGATCGATTGACGATCAAGAGTTGTACATATAAGCTAATCAGGATGCATTGATTGAGCTTTCAGTACAAAACTTCTACCGTACGTATAAGCTAATCAGGATGCATTGATTGAACTTTCACTACAAAACTTCTACCGTACATATAAGCTAATCAGGATGCATTGATTGAGCTTTCAGTACAAAACTTCTACCGACTGCTTGATTGTCAGAAAACTTGCCTCTAACTGTCCGACTGCCAAACAGACAGCATTCTCAGCTGAATTTCCATTCTTCAGGAACTCAAACGCCTGAAATAAGAGTGTTAAATTCACTGCAACAGTTATTTTGAAACGGCGACATTACTTTGGTGCACGTTGATTCACAGAGCAGTTTGAGCCTTTGAGCATTAGTTTCCTTGCACGAACCCGCACCTGTTGCAGAATTACTAGTACTCATACTCACACACTACGCAACGAGAGATTAAAAACAAGTACTGCATAAATCGCGATGTTCTTACCCGAATGAACGGCTACAAATGCGTTCATGATCCGGCAGATTTGACAGAACCCCAGTTGATGTCGATTGATTGATCAGTTTGATTGATTGATGTTCCAGTTGCTTGGTTGATAGTGTGACTTTGTCATCCGACAGTTCGACTTCGAGAGGAATACGTAGGTTTCAGTTGCTTGATTGATTGTTGATAGTGCGACTTTGTCATCCGACAGTTCGACTTCGAGAGGAATACGTAGGTTCCACTTGCTTGATTGATTGTTGATAGTGCGACTTTGTCATTGGACAGTTCGACTTCTTCGGTTCAATCGAACTTCATATCATTCTGGCATGTTTGCAATTTCATGGATTTCACGTAATAATGATTCCGTTCCCAAGCCTGGCAAAATTTACGAGTACAAAAGGAAACTTTATTTTGCAACTGCAAAATAAAACTCTTCACAGGCAAAATGAAGCCACAAATGAATTACAGTCAACGAAAAGATTGAGTAAACTGGATGGTCCGGAGTATGGGCAAAAGGGGCGGTGCAGGGGGGGGGGTGTCAGGTAGTTGATTGTTCGATTGTTTGCAAACCACCCCCTGCTCCGCCCCTTTGCCCATTCCCCGGACCCTTCAGTGTGCTCAATCTTGTCGTTGACTGTACGTCAGTATATTATGTACTGTGCTGCAACTGCATCAATAAACTCAGGCGGCAAACAAACCGTGGCGTTATTTCTGTTCGCTTTATAAAAGTGCATTCGTTCCTTTAAATTGGAAGATAAAGTCTGGCTAGTCCACGCGACGTCTGTCAGGTGTGGGTATCGTTACGATCACTGGAATCGGAACCGGCGCTGCAAGGCTCTTCCGTATCGCAAAACGACGGAGCCGCAACCCGTCCGGAAGTTTCATCGAGTCCGCCGCGCCCAGTTTCTCAGCATCCTGTATTGTGTCCGGCAGTGGTTTGCCCTTGGTCTCCCGCAACAGCGCCGACGAACCGGCCGCAATTATCCCAACGATGCCCACAAGGAGAAACCCGGAACCCTTCACACCGGTCGCCGGGGACTGCAATGGGACAAGCGAGTGGTCAACAAGTTTTTGGCGGGATCTCGGGAAGGGTGGGACCGTACCATTAGGGGCAGCAGTGGTGCGATGACACAGCCAATACGCAGCGCAATACTACACAGACTGAAACCGTTGTTCCGGATGACGGTCGGGAAGAGCTCCGACGTGAAGACAAAGATCACACAACACGTTCCCACGAAGAACATTCGACCGATCACTGCCATGATGTTCTGCGCGACGAGCTCGGTGTACGTCCGACCGGGAATGGCGCCGGCGACGACGGAGCAGACCCCTCCGATGAGAAAGTACACCACCAGCGGCAATTTATTTCCAAATCTGCAAAAACAAACACGATGGAAGAAAACGGCGCAGGTCAATATATGAATGCGAAGAGTGCGACCTACCGAGAGGCGACGCCGTATGCGCCTGGTGTGGAAAAATGGCACAATGTGATAAAGTGGAATACTGACAAGGGAATCCCCTGGCCATCCGATATATGAAATCTTCCACCTGCGTGTGCATGTTCTGTACCGGACGCTGTAGTTTGTTACTAATATTTTCGCCGAGAAACCAGAGCTTCCAATTTTCAGGAAACTGTCAAACCCAATTCTAGATGGCGCTACTCATGCAATAATGATTTACTGAAATTGATTGATTTGATTGAAATGTTTATAAACATTTTATTAAATCCACCAATCGAAAAATCAATTGTATTTAAACTATTACGGCATGAGCAGCGCCATCTACAATAATTTTTTACCGCTTTTAATTCCTAAAAATTGGAAAATGGTTTTCAGAAACTTTTCTCAGCGAAAATATAGTAGAAAACGGCAGCGCACAATGCAAAACCTGCAGAAGTGGAAGATGTTTTATGGAAGAGCGGGGAGATTCCCTTGTCAGCAGTGTGACAATACGGGAATACAGTTGTGGTGGAATTACTTCTTCAGCCCACACACCAAACCCATGCGCCCACACATGTTAAGTCTTTGAGTGAGCACGCTGGAATGGGCGTGGGCTGAAGAAGTAACTCCTCCACAGCTGTGTATACAGTGAAAGGAAGTCCTGAGATTCGAACGGTCACGTGAGTTTATTTCTTTCGAACCGTTTGCTCGGAGCCGGTCGTTGCTAATTTGGAGTTTGAGACAGTAAAGTAGAAACGACACTATGACGTCGTTCGAATCTCAGGACTTTCACTGTACGAGTATCTACACACGTGGCAAAAACCTTGCGCTAACCGAGTTAAGCCATTACACTCGTCGCATGGCTGTTGCACACAACCCCCGAGTTAAAGTGCCTAATTCTGTTAGCGCAAGGTTTTTGCCACGTGTGTACATAATCTGCATGTTACATACATACGTGTGTATATGTACTGTACATATGCTAATTGTGTACCTAGGATGGGAATGAATTCTACCAGTCCATTAATGGCCAAATTGAGGTAGACGTCGCTAGCAATTTCGCTGCTGAGGTAGGACGATCCCAGATATCCGAAGTAACATGCTAACCTGTGTGGTATACCGTACAAACAACTATCCATCAATCTTTCTACAAGCGGTCACTTTCGTTTCTTCATGATTTAGACCGGAATGTCTCGTACCAGCTGAAGCAGCAGAGCATGGTGGTACGCCGGATGTTGGGCGTTCGAAAGCAGTCCAAGAAGGAGTACGCTCTGGTGGCCTCAGCTGACTCTGCTTTCTCCGCAAATCGGCGTATACGGTCATTGGTCGGTCCATCGAGAACAATGCTGTTAAATTTGGCCACGGTCTTGCAATTGATTAGGACCTGATCACTGTGGCTATGCAGACATAACCACGTCAGCGATTCCGGAGCAAACCTTCAAATTGCAACATATACTTGTCATTTAGTCAATAATAATGAAGCTTCAACCGTGTGATATTAATGGCCCCGAGTCGAATTGTCTCATTGTCACATTAATCCAAGCCCAGGTGTCGGTGTAAACGGTAAACGGTAAACGGTACTAAACCCTCCGTATCACCCGTCGCTGCGGGCACTTTTGAAGTGTGAAAGTTCGGTTGTTTTTCGCAAGCGCCCGGAACACGTACCAGAAAATGGGGATGGACAGAACGGTCGCTGCCGCCAGGAAGGCCTGGATATGCCTCCAGTTCTGCAGTAAAAATGCTACCAGCGTGATCAGAAGCACACCGAAAGTGTAGGACAGCTCGGCCAGTGCGGCCCAAGTTCCCCGTCGGTCCGGTGGAGTCCATTCCATCAGCAGGATGAAGAAGCTACTGTTCATTCCCTAAGCATAAGGTGACAACGAATGTAGCTGAACCTAGTTGTCACATTGAATGCATATCGACGAGCGGTAACTAATAAGACTCTGTCTTTATACATGTGCATGTACTCATTACTCACTTGTCTTGCGACTCCAACGAAAAACCGCAGAAGGACAAAGGATGTGTAGTCGCGAGAGAACACCAGACCAATCGTGAGAATGGTGTAGAGCAAATTGCTGAGAAGCAGCGTGGGTCGCCGGCCGAATTTGTCCGCTGACCATCCGAACAGGGGCGTAGACAACATCTGACCTGTATGCGTACCCACATTTATGTACATGTTATACAGTACTAACAATTTCAATTTAGTTTCAGTTCAGTTTCAGTCTGCAGCAAATTCAGCAACTGCAAAGACTTATCGAAATAACCCTTACCCAGGAAATAAATAACCGAAGCCAAATTGACCAGTGCCGCTTTGTCACAAATCAGGTTCATCTGCGAGAAAATGGAACCTCACAATTGTGGGACCGCCTGCGGCCTTTCTGTTAATCCTGTTCACTCACATCAGCGATGATGGACCACTGCTTGCCAGGGTACTCGTATATGTAACCGTTGGGACAGCTGCATACGGCCTTTGTCTGATTAGACTCGGTTATCATGCTGTCGGTAGAGTTCCTCGTAGGATCCCCAACACACCGGACACTGAGGGGCGGAAGTCCGTAAAAAATCGGCATAAAGTCGTTCATCGCCAGCGGGATGTACTGGTACGCTAGAACAAGAAACTGAATGATCTGAAAGCGGCCTGGATTTCCCAGGAGCCGCAAGACTTGATCCACTTCATAAAATTCCTCAGTTTCACTCATGATATTTTTATGCTGGTACCACAGCCGATTCGCGAAGGTGAGACTTTGCGACTTAAGATTTCACTGTTTGTTGTAAAAAACGCAGAAAAATGTGTTTAATTACCCCCAAGGAATGTATTATAACTTGTCAAGTGTGCTGTCACAGGATGAGACCGGTTATTTTGAAAAACACCGTTAAACCAGCTAAACACTGTACTGTCTGTCTGTCTATCTGCCTGTCTGTCTGTCTGTATGACTGACTGTCTGTCTGTCTGTCTGTCTGTCTGTCTGTCTGTCTGTCTGTCTGTTTGTCTGTTTGTGTGTCTGTAAGCGTGTATGTGTGTCTGTCTGACTGTCTGTATGTTTGCCTGCCTATCTGTCTGTCTACTTACACGCCGTTCCCACGAAGAATGATCCATAAAACAGGATCTCGACTGTGAGTTAAATACCAATAAATAAATACCAATAAATACCTAAATTTTCACTTGCAATACTTTTACTTACTTTTACTTACCTTTACTTACTTACTTACTTGCTTGCTTGCTTACTTGTACTTACGGACTTACAATGATACAGCACCAACACTTAATTTGTACATTCAATTCAGTACGAAACAAATTCTGTTTAGCATTGTAGATCCGTATCTATTACATAATAATAAGTACCAGTAACAGGTAGTTCAAAGGGATTTATCTAATCTACAGAATTTATCTTATCTTCTGTATCATATTCTATCACCGACTGACGACGTTCCAACAAAGCATTTCAACATGTGGACTAAAAAGGTTTAAAAATTGAAGGATGTGTGTGGCATGAAATAATGGTGATAAATCTGCTGGTGAGCGACAAAAATCTTCAGTGGAGACTACACCATAATAACACAGAAAACTGTAGAACAAACAAAATAACGACCGCGTCTTGCTTCGGATAAAGCATGC
>LRSR01000686.1:0-30734 GCA_001579985.1 Hypsibius dujardini
AACCACGGTACCGAAAAGACCCTTATACAGTACTCGATTCAGACCTCGGGTTTGGGAGCATATTTTTTAATTTAGCCCAAGCCGACGACAACGGAAAGGACGACCACGACGAAGACTACGACGCTATTGAACAAAATTATGACAGTTATCAAGGGTTCGTTTAGCCTCCTTACAAATCAGAATCAAGACCTTCATGGTAGGGTGATGGGGGGGGGGGACGGAGCAGTCAAATGCATTTTTCAAGATTCAGCTCAATAATCAGCCTGTTCCTAATCATTTTCAAACTTGTGGGGATGTGGAGGTTTGATTTTCAAGGTCCCAGGATTTGAAAAGATTTTCAAAAAATATTAGTTTTTTTCGCCAAATTTGAACCACTTGATTTGTGTTAACCTCCCATTAGTGTTGCTGAATAGGGCATGAGAGGACCTATCCTCCCTTCGAGAACCCGGAAGTCCTCTTGACCTTAAGATATTCGAGAATTATGAGCATGATTAATCCTCCGGGGGGTCTACGTTTCAGATCTCCCAGGATGGGGCTTGCGCTTTTGGCTGCAACATTCGTGGCGCATCTCTCCGTTACAGCATACATTTGTGCTGAGCACGGCCTCCATGCTACAGACTGGCGCAACGCGTAACGCCAATTAAATTTATGACCATCCCAAAAATCTCGTTCTACAGGCTCTTTTCGTACCGCGACTTCTACCATCGTTTTTACATCAAGCCATGGACTCGTTGTGGCTCCTACCTTATTGGAATGTACTTTGGCCGGCTGCTGTTTCAATGTCAAAGGACAGAAAACTTCAGCATGCCAAAAATGTTTGTCTGGCGGAATGAAGAGTTGGTCGCTGCTGCCGCTCTTGCTGTTGAAACGTTCTCGAAGCACCAATTTTGTACTACTACACGGTATGTCGAATTACTGAATTCTCAACGATCAATCCAAATGGATAGCTACTAGTATAGAATTTGGACGCCTTAACATATAAACATGTCACTTTCCTCTGACTTTCCGACCTTCCAGGTAGTCCGTTGATTATTGGTTTTGCGCGTGCAATATTGTTACTGGACACAAGTTACCGTGCTCAGTTTATTTGAACTTTTCCCTAGAGTCAACTCTTTCAGAGCAGTCTCTAATGACGTGGCATTAAGTGTGTGTTCAGTTTATCTTGTCCTTCTCATACAACAATAGCTCACACTGTACTCTTCAAACACCCTCGCCGATGATTGATTCTGATTAATCAAACCTTAAAAATCAAGACAATTATGAGGTATCTGGTCAAAATATTTAAGGAACCGCTGGTATTTCCTCTTTCCTTGCTTCTGACAGCGTATTAGGCTACTTTCATAATCGGTACGAGATATGAGATCGTAAATTTCAGACCGTATGCTCTGATTTTTGCAGACACCCTGCACCAAAAGAGCACAAATCAGAAAGAAATGTTTGACTTTGTTCATACTTGTTCTGGCAATTGAGGCGTGGCTTATCGCGTTTCTCGTAGTTTTCTCGTAGATACCACGAATTATAAACGCAACGACACTGGGAGAGACAACAGGCGACCACTGCGTCGTCTATTGTATCGGGAGGGAGTAGCAACGGGGTGCCGCCGAAGAATTCTCCGTACTCGAGACTCTTGAAGCAATCCAAACATCTAGACTGTATCTAGACTGTATAAATAAACCTTTCGACACGTGCAGCAACTCATTCTTCGCCTTTTCACACTGCTCACCTTTGTGAAATACGTTTGTTTTTCAGCAGACAACATTACCTCTAAAGGCACGCTCGTTCCCAATCGGTACCGTACCGGTAAGCAGCCATACTAATCCCCTCTTACAACAAAAATGGTGGAAAGTCGTTTTCGTTTAAGTCATTAACTATTAATATATATTTTTAATTGTGCTTCATTAATGGCAGACAAGCTTCAATATTTTTGCCAACTTCGAAGTGCCTGCAATTGTTGCAAAATAACCACTTTACTGTTTTACGATACATATACCTCATTAAGTTAATGCCCATGATACGCGAAGCCGAAAAAATTAGTTGCTGTGTATTTTGCTTAGTTTTTTGTTCACTCCCATTTCGAAACACCTTCCGCGTGCGAATGTTTACGTTCTTTGTGAAACCTTAAATGACATCCGTGCTGGCCCGAAAATACGACATTTTACCATCACTCAATACGTACAAACAAGCTAATGCAACAGATCAGTGCTACCTAAAAAACGGAACACTTTCCTCTGCACAACCAGCGGTAAACACAATCAAACCGGTAAGACAGACGGATACGATTAACGGAAAGTTCCGCCTGACAAAAACAACCTTCCGACGTAACATTCTGGGGGAAACATTTCGATAACATGACAATAAAACTCTCAGTGCTAACGCGGCGTATATAAAGTAGGCCTTGATCTCTTGTTTGAAAAACAATAGACCTTTTATTTCTTGCAGTTTCAGTTTGCACACATAGAAGACCACACTTTTAACAATTACTCCCACTTTTTTTAGTTACCATGAAGACCTCAACTGCCTGGGCTGTTCTCCTCGTGGTGGTTTCTCTGAATCTGCTCCTTGTCCAATTTGCTATAGCGGCAAACACCAACCCTACCCATGTAAGTAAAATGTCTTTGCCTGCTTTTGCCTTTAGGCGACTATCTGCATTAGGGATGATATCAAACAACAAAATCCCATTTGGTTTGATATTAATTTGATTTTAAATCTGTTTGGAATTTTGATTTGGCTTGATTTTAAATTTTTCCCCAAGATTGTTTTGCCTGATTGGGCGATGTTTTTCGTTTTGACTTTTTCGATTTGAAAACAAACAAAATTCACACCAAACGTGCATCAGTTTGATTTAATTTTGATTCGATTTCTGAAATCAAATCAAAGTAGAATCAAGTCGAACAGACCTCCATTTGATTGGATTTGAGTGCTTGATATCATCTATAATCTACCGTACATTGCCTGTATTTGTTATACATTCCTTTTATCTTTTTGCAGAAGTGTTCCAAGGATAGCAAGTGTGTTCCCAGCAAAAAGTGTCAGGAGGATGCGGCGCCGGGGGCTGGCAACGATGTCTGCGGGAACGACGGGAAAGCCTACGCGGCCAGTTGCATCGCCTGTGCGCAGAACTGCGGCAAACTCAACACCTTTAACTGGCGAAAAGGCATGTGTAGGATCAGGAACTTATCTTCCATACTTAATATGTCTAAACCATAACCATAACGAACCTTACTGTTTCTGTTGTAGGAGTTTGTTGATGCAAGTTTCAGCATAACAGTTTGGACCTCAAAACGACTCATGTAAACTACTGTTGAGTTCCTCATCAACTGATACTTATCAGCCAACTTGTTATTCTTGTAAAGAGATGATCTTGTTGTAAATATGATTTTTTATCTGGCCAGTAATCGTGCAAGCCATTCGCTGCCGTCGTTAAAATTTCTGCATTTCTTCCCAGAATATCTAATTTTTCTTATGGTTTTGTGACTATGTATCGTTTGCACAGCATAGATAAACGAGAAAATATTCCGAAGAGGCGCGCGGAAAATCGTTCATTCTTACGACGAATACCTGTTTTTAGACAACAAGTGCGCCAAAGGTTGGACACAAAATGCTGCTGAAACTCTGCTTGAATCTGAGTTTGTTTTTGTCGGTGAAGCCTTCAACTGATCTGGCCAACTCTCTTGCTGGCCGCTTGTCGGTCAGGACGTCGGCTGGTAACACCGGCCGGTTATGCCATTCCTCAGTCAGGCACTTGTCGGTCAGACTATCTGTCCTTCGGTAAGGACGTCTGTCGGTCTCGCCATCTGTTAGTTAGGATTTTGTATGGTCTAGAGCACTCTACTGGCGAATAGACAATAAAACTGCTAATGTCATACCATGATGACCACAATATTAGCTAGTGATTGAAAGTTTCATTGGTTTCAGCCATCCGTGCCCCAAAGTCTAGCAACTTCGGCTAGATTGATCTGTCGGTAAAGTTTTCTAGTGAGCCCTCTATCATGTTTCTTAAAACCTTGTGCTATTACTTCTTGGTTATTAACTTTAATCGCCAATGCGCCGAAGTCGCAAGTCTTCTAAGATTGAAGTATTTGTAGCGGGCTTCGAATAACGGAATAAACTGACGATTTTACCGCGTTTGATGTGTTGGCCAAACAACAGCGACAGTTAGCGGCAAATGAACGAACGTTCTATTTCTTAAAAATGAGAACAAGACGCACTCGCGGTATACCCAACTTCCGGCTAGACATTTTATTGCAATGATCCTGTCAGATTTCCAGCGTGAGATGCTACGGCGGCATCGAAGGTTTTCACGGGTAAAACCCGTCCTTATGTCTAATAACCCATCCGTTATATAACCACCCTTTCTCTGGTCATCCGTCAGTGTGTCTCCATAGGCTTCTGTCAGTATTTTCACCCGTCTGCCAATATGTCTAGCCGTCCATCCATATAAGTAGCTTCTCTTTCTCTGGTCATTCGTCCGTTCATCTAAATTAGCATTTGTCCATATGACTACCGTCGAACTATCTAGATGATGTCTGCCTTCATAAACACCCGTCCGTCACTATGTCTAGCAGTCAACCCGTTATTGAGGCAGCTCTTTCTCCGGCGATCCGTCCTTTTGTCACAATTGGCGTTTGACCGTATGTTCCACCGTCCGTCTAAGTCTGTAGTTGCATTTTGAATTTTTCAAACCATTAAAACACGGGCACCTCCGCTCTGTCATTGCGAATCGGGTTGATGATCTTTACGAGAAGCTCCTGGAGTTCTCCTGGCAGACGAAAGTGAAACGCGCGGTGGAGGCGGCCAAGAGTATTCCTTCCTCGCGCATGGTTGTTGTTACAACGGAGCATGAGACTTCCATGACTAGCAAGCCACTATATCATTTCATTCGCGATTCTAAGAGTCGTTGGTTGTGCGAGAAGGACGAAGGGACCAGTTAAATTCTGAGAATATCTTCATGCGATATCGAATCCTGTGGTATTGGATGCTCAAAATGCATTCAATTTTGCGTGCATTACATGACATGCCAGTGCCAGCATGCAATTAGCGGTTTTCGATATTGCAGGCATGCCCATATGCTGTGATGAGTTGATGAAACCGAAATACTCCGCGGACCTTGTTGACTTGAAAGTCCATCCGAAACAGGTTTGAATTGTTACACATTTTGCGTCAAGCTAGATTTACAAAGTGAAAACTGAGCGCCAAGATTTTTCTTGTTTTTAAGGTTCCGGATTATTTTTCCGCGAGAGAAATTGTGCCAACTTCCGGTATCTCCGTTTCTCTACCTGATTTGCAAGAGTCTTCTGCATTTCAAGAACTGGCAGACTACGACTATGTGCCCGCGTAAGTTTATCTGCTAATGGTTGTTATACCAAGAGAATCAAAAGTGGTATTCGATTTACCAAATTCCATTTTTTTATTTTCATGTGACGACCTGTTCTCCCTTCGAGAACCCGGAAGTCCTGTTGACCTT
Organism: Hypsibius dujardini; assembly: GCA_001579985.1. NCBI lineage: Eukaryota > Metazoa > Tardigrada > Eutardigrada > Parachela > Hypsibiidae > Hypsibius > Hypsibius dujardini. The sequence goes on from LRSR01000686.1 coordinate 5,465, forward strand.
ACGATACACGATACACGATAACTACGAGTACCCTTTTCGGAATTATTACTTGCACAACAAATTGAGAGAAGCCGAGATCGCAAGCCGATGGAAAGTAAAACTGAATGAAAAGCTAGAAAACGAAGCGAGAAGTCGAGTCTCGAACCGGGCTTCAAGACTCATCCTTATTGTTCGAACATGACAACAATCTAAACAAGCGCATTCTTCACTTGACACTGAAACATCACTCTCACAAGACGAGAACGAGAACTACACAATGGGAATTACAGTACGAGTACATGTGAGCAATATGTGGCACATGAGAATCGACCTTAAAATATTGACCGGTAAATCACAACAACAAACACGAACGTCACACTGCAGGTCACTAGAATGTCACTTGAAGCGAATCCGTGACTTCATTGACTTCGGCAATACAAGCTCAGACGCAGTGGTCATGCAGAAAATCAAATCCATATCGAATTATATTGGCGAGCGCCACACGTCGAACGGGGACTCAACTAAACTTGTTTGCGGGAATTCCCAAGTGCCCAAGCAATCCCGAAAATACCGGAAAAAGACCAGCAAGACTAAAAGAGTTTGAGTTGGTGTTAATGGTTGTACTAGATCGCGTTCATTTAGGCTATTATGAATGATTACTTCAAAACGCAGCGACAAACTTGGTTGGTGGGAGATGTCTTGGGAAATATGGTATGATTCAAGCATGCAGTCGTTGCCTTGAGGCATGTAATATATACATGTACTTTAAGTTTTTAAGGAATTACAAACTTATGCAGCATATATCAAACCATAATGACATAATGACACAACCATTTGATTGGGTATGCTAGGTTAGCATATATCGTACCATTATGACATAATGACATAATGACATCGCTACATGTGCGATGTGTACTGCTAGTGACATGACATGTTGCATAACTATCCGCTAATTTTTTTTTACAGGCCTTGTTTCAAAACTCGCCAATTCTCAAAAATTCCAACTCCGGACTCGTCGGACATCTGAATGCTTGTGTCACTTTTGGTGTCTCAAATGACTGTCATTGCAGTTAATGTATCCTTGTCGAAATACACAGTTTCATCAAATTATTTATATTAAATCTTGTATTACTTTGAATATTCTGAATGCAATGTTCTGTTTCGGAGCTGCTTAATGTCAACTACTTGTGGGGCAGATCTATGTCATCCTGTCATGACCTTGGAGTACGGAGTTACGTTTGCGAAGAGCGGAAGCCATTGCCTGTTCCACTCCATATCAACCCTATTCTACAAATATCAACGGTTAAAGCTGGTGATTCGGCTATTGGTGGTGTCTGCTATAATGAAAAGGCTGCTGAGGAATTGGGACTTCGGACACATTTTTTAACGGTCCGTTGCCATTTAATTCAACAGAACGACAAGTTCAAAATTACTGTCCGCCCGCCAGACATCAAGTTGAAACGATCGAACAAAATCCACCTTTCATACGCAGAAATGTTTTATGAAGATGGTGATTCAGATAGACACTATTGCAAATAAACAAATGTTTGGTAACATGATGTTTGCAATGGACAGATTTTACTTAAATGTATGCTCCGCTCTCCCGTATAACTATAAATCTTTTACAGATACCCGCGCCATGTTTTATTGTTTCGGAACTTATATCCCTGAAGTTTAGCGACTAACGAGGCGGTTCTGCTACCGACGTTCAACGGGACATCTCTCGTAGATCGGTAGCAAAAATAACTGCAGTCTGCGTTTCGTCTTAATCGAAACCATTGAGTCCCGTGAAGTCAGGCACGACGTTCATGAGCTGATTAGGACTATCAAGCACAGCGCCAGCGTAGTGCATCCTCTTCAACAGATAAGTCGTTGGGATCGCTCGCCTCCCACTTTTTCCGGTAACGTCGATCGACAAGCAGGGTGTCACGCCAGTCCCGTCTGCAAATAATGCACGGCCGAAGCTTGCTATTCTCACAGGCTTGAGTTGGAGCCGATAATGTGAAGCTAGAGCGCGAGTACCAGAAAGTATGATGGCCTTCTCATCCGAAAGATCATTTTCAGAATCTGTCCGGAGCCGTTGACGACTAGGTGCACAATTGTCGATTTGACCGTTGCGTTTTCGACCGTGTTTGGGAGTAAATAGTTTCTGCGGGCTAAATTGAAGCATGACCCTTTTCGGTTTGCATTGCTTATGTTTGAGTAGTTTTGCTTTGGTTAGTAAAACCCCTCGGTCCTTCTTGTCTCATTTTTTGAAATGAGAAGTTTGTATAATATATTTTGCACTCATATTATTGTATGGTGGCCTACGGTAATCCGAAAATTAATGGGACAGGATCTTAAAAATTATTTGACAAACCGATAAACAGGAATACATACGAACATAGAATTTCCAACCAAGTCTTTTTCAGCATTCTAGTTAGCAATCTGACGTGGGTTAATCCCTTGAGACACCGCCACCTTCCGCCGCCATACAAAATGCAGCAGAGTGGTCTCTCTGTATTCGATGAAGCAGACTCAAGCGGATTAAGTTTAAACCCCGCAATATTTACATCACCAACCAATTACATCATCGTTGTGTTGATTAACAGTTTTAAGGTACTCAATCAGCGGCTGGAAAAAATCCAACAGAGGCGCAGCGCTCATTCTTCGAGAGCCGGTTATTTTCTCCAAGGCTATCGGCCAGGGTTGCGATGATCCCAATGATAGCATGGAGCTGCAATCGAGATGATCGACACTTATGGGCAACCGACAGAAGGGACCAAAGAGATGAATGGGCCATACCTTAGCAAGGTTCCAGCCTTTTTAGACTTATTAATGTCGCACTGATACAACGGACCGGCGTGACCGGCAGCGTCACAAAGCGCCTTGTAGAATTGGAATTGGATGACGTAGTCGATGAAATAACGCATGTATTCGACGTCGGCGTCAATGTGATATTTCGCTCCGGGGTCAAAGAATTCCTCTCCTCGTGGCGTAGGCGGGGCTATACCTTGATATTTCGACCTAGGCAGGATACAATTTTGAAAACGAAACGGAAAGACGCAATGATTTGGTGGACTAAACAACGGGCTGGCCGTATGAAAGTTTACGAGGTTAAATAGAAAACTTGGCGATAAAATAAACCACAATAGAATCGTTCACCAATGCGTTGATTATCATTGGTTGCTTCTAGCATTAGAAAAAATATAGGATTTATCTCTCTGAACGAATGTAGCTCTCTTACGCGTAATCCCACCATCCTTGGTTGAGCCGATCAGTTCCAATTTTGCCCGAAAAGACATCGTAACGGTAGCGATCCATAATGTAGGCAAACGGCAGAAACACCAGCTTGTCTAACGCCGTCGCAAATTGGTAATTCAGATCGGACTCTAAAGCATAGAAATAACATCTTTGAGGGGCCATGATTCGTTTGAAAAGCTTCAAGGCTAATCAGTCACCTCTGTCATTTGTGATGTTTTTCAAGAGGCCTAAGTACGCCAAATGAGAGGGTGTGCCAATACTCAAAGCAAATGTGTCTCCAACTAAAGGGAAAAGTACAAATAATCACCTAAGTAAAGGTTGACGCAATGTGGTTTCTGATTTCTGGCTGATTATAGAGTGGCTGCCCACCTGCTTCATGAAAACCGGCATTGGCGCCACTTCGGAAAGGGACTAGCTGACTGGCGTACTGTAGAAAATACTGCACGTGTCCCATTTCACTGAAAGAAAAGCAATTATTAGCCAGTCGAATTTGGTTCCGAACAACATCCTTCTCCGGCACTTACTGGTGAACGGTCAGGAGGTCCGACATGCTAACTGTTGCGCACATTTTAATCCTAACAACATCATCACATTTCGCGCTGATGCATAGTTGCAAAAGGCAGAAACGAATTGCCAAAGAGCAGAATTACTTACCTCACGCCACCCGGACGGTAGAAATCCCAGGCGTTGGCCGAGCAAAAGACGTCGCGACCATCGGTGGGTTTGACAAACTGAGATTTCTCCCAGAACTCAGGCGGCATGGGAATCAGGCCCAAATCGATCTGGAACTGCTCGGAGAGACGGAACATCCGGTCAACCGTGTAGTTTTGAGCCTTCATCTCAGCGGTCACGTCCAGGAGAGGTTTGGACGGGAACAGCTGGGTGAATGACAGCATGTCAATCCAGGTGAGGGACCACATATCACCTGAAATTTATGGTATTCTCTCTGAATAGACAAAAACGCTTTACTACGATTAATTTAGATGAAATAAAACGTCATCTTAAAATGGTGGTCACTAACCTTTTTGATAGTAATGGGAGCTAACTTAGGATCAAGCTAATCGAATTTGTCCCATTTGTTGATTGCAAAGGTATAAGCAATAAATGTTATAATTGGCGTATAAAACAATACGCCTATTATAGCGCTTTAGCTCAATTTACCGAGAAGATGGGCAGGAATAGGACCAGTAGGAGAAATATATTCCTCGGGAAATTTCTGAATCAGTATCCTGCGAACGTAAGCGTGCACTTGGTCGTACAACGGCTTGATCTGAAGCCAAAGGTCGTCGAGGTCCTTCAAGAAATCGCTGTCGTGATATCCAGTACTGTCGTCCGTGTAGTCCGAGCGCCATAATTCACCGTCATCGGCGTAGCCTGCATTAAAAATAAACAAGTAATGCTCAAGTGTCTATTGAGGTAGAGGAGGGATCAGAATAAATCATGTCTACTTTCTGATTTTGTCAATGTGCTACATATTCCGCGGAAGTCGTATGCAAACAAACGGCATATCTTTTGCTTCTTACCGTTCAGTTTTGCCGCATTGTTTTTGAGTTCGACGTAACGGATGTAATTCTTCCGGACCTGCTTGCCGCTTACTTCCCTCCACGCTTCCCAGACGTAACGACGTTTATCCGCTTCCCAAGTGGAATTGGCCATGAAGTCTTGAAGATCTGAAAGTGAATGGAGTCAACTTGTTGGTTCACTCTGAAGAATAAACGTTCCGGGAACGGACCGGGATTAATAGGCTTCTGCTGTTGAGCGGAGCAATCGGTAGGATTGCTTGATGACCACTGGAGCACACTCGCAGTTGGATCGAAGCAGACAGTGGCCGTGGAATAGATCGTCGACATGTTAGTTATCAGTCGATTGAGTTCATCAAACTCCACCGGATCTAACGCCGCGTCACCGACCACCTTCAACGATCTCCAGACACGCTGCATTTGCACATCTTGGCTGTTTGATAGGTCAAACTTGCCGGCTATTTGGGCGGAAATTCTTGTGGCATTTGCGGCTCCTTCGGCCCCTTCCAGCTAAAACGAAATGTTTGGAAATGGTGTGTTGCCATGAAGCGCAAAAACCAGTTTTCTAATCAGGACTAATAGTAAGAATAAGCATTTCCTCGTCAAAAAAGACAGACAATTTGTTGCTTTAAATTTCAGTCACTAATCAACCAATTGGCTACCTTTGAAATGATACTGTTTTTTCCTATACCGCATTTTTATCTCAATTTGTTTACCGACTTTTTAAAGAACAAATACAATACGAATATTTGCGAATGGCAGCCTGAAAAACTTACACTCGCATCGGAGGTCGCTTCAGTGATGTTGGTTTCGAAATCCCACTCAGCCTGCGTGCTCGACTGATACTGTTGCAAGACCACCGGTTCAAAGACATCCGTCAGCCAGGAACGAAAGTAGTCGGCACTGGTTAATTGTGTCGTGTCCAGTTGGTGCGACGTCAAGGGACTGTAATCCACCGGGATGTACTCGCTCCACGCGATTCCCGAAAGATGAAATGAAACCGCAACGGCCAGACCTATGTTTGAGCGTAAACGAGCCGATTTAACACAAGTTATTAGTAATACACTTAAAACAATTAATGTAATTAGTGTACGTACCCAGAATCGAAAAAAGATTCCAGGCCATTATTTTAGCGAAACCGTTCCAGAATTTTGTGATGAGAACACATTAACGTTCGATCTTGCCCCTTCTTAATCTACACCTGCAAAACTGACACGTAAATAATATTTGTTTAGTACCTGCGATCTGTGAATTCAATGAACGCACAATTCATCTATTCATAGGCATATCTCACGTATGCTTGATGATAGAAGATACAAATGCATCAACGGACAGCGAATACACATACATCTCGTGCGAAAATCTGTTGGTCTCAGTCATGGGTCGGAAACTACATTAAAACCTTCAAAAGTTGTATCAGATATCCGTTTTGTGATTGGAGTGTTTCATACGTCCACCATGTTTAGGCTTGTTAGCCTTTTGGTGTACAACCACAGACAAAGAGCCGATTTGTCTGTCTGCCGATTTGTCTGAGCAAAGCCATTGAAAAAAGCCGATTAGTATCCGGCCCAATACCCGGCACATTCGGCCTGAATAGTTGAATCAGATATCCGCGCTTTTTTCGCACGAGCATGGAGCACAATGCAGGCCGTCGCGGGCCGGCACATTACTGCATTGTTGGTGAGTTAATCTGAAGTCATCTGACGTAATTCTATAGTGTTCGAGTTGTCTGAGTGTTTGTTCGGACAGATTTGTATTTATCGAAATTGGTCGTTCACTGCCGTACTGACCTAATTGAAACCGTATCTGTATATTGTAGTTGATGAACCGATCCATGAATATACGGTGCGTTTCCATGATCTGCTAAACATTAGAATGGTGCAGTGCCGCTCGAACAGTAAGTGAGTCTTTCTGCTCATATACCACTCTAATGAACACTTTCAACGTTATATATACATAAATGTTAAAATATCACCATAACGTTAATGTCAATGTTAAGCGTTGACACAAGCATTAAATCTAAACGTTAGCGCTGACTTTAAAATTGAAATTTAACATCAAAATTGTCTTGGTGACGGTTGGTGCCGCCGAAAAAGTTTGCACTGATGGTGCCCCTTGTCATCTCAAAGTAACTCTCTTGGCTCGACTGTCTTTCCTAGTCAACAATTTTATTTGCTTTATCTTTTGGAAAACTCGAAGGCGAAAATTTGACTCAACTGAAGTCTCACTCTTGTTCATTTCAGGCAGCTTGATCCTTCCGGAATTCGAGGAGAAGTCAGCAGGGCTCACTCGGGTGGTGCGCGCAGCGGTCCGTCCGGCGGAAGAGAAGCACAAGAGCAAACGGGAGTCTGCGGAAGTTCAACGCCTGTCGCGAGGGCTGTCTGAACCGCCACAAGAGCGCACGCGTGCGGCAGCCTGCATTGACAAGTGCGCCAGGTCGACCGGGCATGGTCGTTAATGTCGAATGTATCTGAAAGGGCTAGAGATTTTTCAGTAGAGTATTTTGTATGCTTTTTTCATGCCATGTGAGGTTGGCTAGGATTAAGACATCAAACCATAAGAATCAAGTTCGAATGAAAGATTAAGCCAGTGCAAGCTGACCGGTACTCAGAGAGTTAAGCGACACAAGTTCATTTCACATTGTAAAAGGCTGTGAACATCGCCTTCTGCTTAAATATTTGGAAGAACGCAATCAACATATGAATATACATTTTATTCTTAGAACACCTGGATGCAGCAACTCATAAGGCGGAAATTCACTAGCACGCGACAGTTCTAACAATAAGATTACAACGAAATTGTTCGAAATCGTTTTGTCCAACCTGAAATCGTTCTTAAACCAAATTATCAACCAATGAGAAACGGTAGAATGCGGAAGTAACTAGACCGATGTAAAAAGGCTCATGTTTTGTTACAGTGGCGATAAACAAAAAGCATCCAGATTTGGGACGTCTACGCATCCATCAGCGAGGAGAACGGTCCGTCTGGGTTACTAGCCACCAATGTGGAGCTCGCACAGTCCACTGGAATGTAGATAGTCCCCTTGCGCAGTTCGCTGTTGGCCACACCTCCCGCGGCGAACACCATTCCGGAGGCTTTCGGAGCCAGCAGATCCGGACGGCTTTGCAGCCAGTCTCGCAACCACTTGTACTGGACACTGCAGTGCAGTCGAGTGAGATGATCGCGCAGCCCAGTGGACAAGGTCACGGTGGTGTCAATGAGAGCCTCGAAACTAAGGTGACTCAGATTCGGCAAGGAAGCGAAGGCGTTCTCCTCGAGGGAGGCGATCGTGCTGCCCCGGGTGAAGCTGACCATTTTGAGGGACGGCAGCGAGACAAAATCGTTGCGTTGGATAATGATTCCTTCACATGCGTGAAACTCCAGATCCTGCAAAAAAAACTTACTGGATTTGAGTTGGTTTCTATCGGTTTAAGCGCCCAGTTTGGTTTTGATTACCCGTATTTTTTATTTGTTTGGCTTCGGTTCGGTTTCGTACCAATCGCAATTTCATAAGAAAACATTTATCGAAACAAACTTTTGCGGATTAAGGTCTAACTAAGACGAACCCTTCGCACGGTTTGGATGACAATTTGGTGCCGAAACCAGATCAAAATCCAATGAATTCGTTTGTGAAATTATTTTGCCGCAAAATTGATTTACGAATTTTTGTCGTTGCGGAATACATCAAACACAATCTACAGTCTTTTTTTCTACCTAATCGGCAATCAACAATCGGCCTAATGGTGGAAAACTACTTAAAACCACGGTAACCAGTTCAAAATGCAGGACAACTCGCTGAAAAAATGTTGAATGAAATTGAAATAGTTAATCAAACAGCCCAAAACTGATCAGATTCAACGCATGTTTAACCCTCTAGTACATGGAATTGGAAGTCCACAAAGCAGACGGTTCCCACAGCAGCTTTAGTACGCTTTTACTGTTTTGGCATGTGAAAACACTTTCAGAAACATTTTCAGAAACAAAGTGATTACAGAAGAGTGAGCCAGCCAAGTTGGGACAGTTCGAGTTTTATCAATTTATTTCAACAGTTATCAATCCACAAACCATCCATGGTTTCCAATAGACAAAGAGGTTCATTTGATTTTGGAAAACACTTCTGTATTTATATTCTCTTGCGATCGTCAAAAACGAATTAGATTTGAAATTACGGTAGTAATGTTTTTTCCATTCAAAACGGGCAATGGTTTATTAGGACGGATATGCCTCCGTTTGATTTGAAACTCCGCCCAAACATGCAACCCTATTTCGTAATACCGGGATATTTTAATAATCCGCGAAAAACTCAGCGGGTGCGCACTCAAGATGGAAAGCCACAGCAAACAGGCGGGCCATTTTGAATGCACGGAAACAAAATGTCGATTAGTTTGCAACAGATAGCAGCCTCCGCCTACTTAGTTAGTGCTAGACGAAGCAAAACATTGCCTGAACATGAATTTGGTAAAAAAAATGGGAACATTTGTGTTGAAAAGACCGAAAGGAAATAAATCGCAAGACGGCACTTTTCAAAGCATATTTTTTAGGGCGCTTTAAATTTTTGCCGTTTGGATTACTCAGAATGGTTGAATTTCGCAAGAAAAGCCGTTTGATGAGAGATCCGTATGAAGGCGTTCAATTTACAAGTGTTCAAATAGTTAACGTTTAACGAAACACAAAAAGAAATAATTTTGAAGTTTGAGAAATCCAGGCTAACAAATACCAGGCTCTGATGCCATATTTATTAGAAAAGCTCAAACAAAAGTATCATTTGGCAATTCATTGATTTGCGTTTAAAAGAATCGGATTCTGGAGTTCCCATTGAACACGATATTGAAATCGGATTGAAAAAAACACTTATTTTTAGTGTACTGCTGTTTGGTTGAAGATCCCCCTCCAGTATCGAAATGGGCCTTTCGAGGAACAGCGCTCGACCACTGTCCATTTTACCAATTTTTTCAGTAGAAGAAGGTTTATATAAAGATAATAAATGCCGGAACAAAATGAAATGATAGTAGTACAGAAATTAATGAAGAAAAGTACAAAAAATGCTCCCGAGCAAGCTGATTTCTGATTTTACTGTTGAAATTTTTATGCATTTTTCTCACCCAGGTCGGCTAAAATTAATTTTAAAATTATTTAGAAGTCCAAATTCCTCATCAACTTATTTTTTCTGGTAGAGGTAATCATGGGCTTTTAAATACAAATGACTCGGAAAATGTATGGCGCAGAGAACCTCTTCAGAACGCGTAAAACGGAAACTGTTCCAACCCAGCTTCCAAAACAATTATCCTGAAATTTGTCAAACAAATTACCAACGATGGAATTTCATTTACGAGCCGTCATTTCCCTCGAAATATAAGCACCTCTCTCATGCTTATCCTACTCATTCTAAGCCACACTTTCAGATTGTTCGATTTCGAAGCCAAAACCGCGCCGGCAAAACCAAATTATTGATTAATTTAGACCGGTGGAAAAGATTTGAGAAACCACTGTACCTGCAGACGGGTTGCTTGAACCAAGGCTGACGTGACGACCGCCATTCGGAGGCGAGGAAAGCGACCGAAACCCAATGCGATCAAATCACTCGCCACCGGCGCAAACAGTTCCAGCGTCAAACGACGTTCCCCGATCAGGACCAAGTCCAAACCCCGATCGGCGTTCAGTCGACCCACTTTCTGCAGGAACTTAGTCGTTTCGATGTCTCCCGCCAGTGAGCTGCAGGAGATCCAAAGACCAGTCTCCGGGTCGCCGCAGTTGTACTGCGCGACGGCGCAGTTTTGAGTACGAAGTCCGGCGCAGTCGGCCGAGGAGACATCACGGAACGAAAAGGCGCGTTGCAATGCAAAACTGGCCGGCGTGACTGCGGAGATTGGGCGCCTGGTTACGTTCGGACCGGAAGGACACTGGACTTCGTCCGAGCCATCCGTGCAGTCGGCCTGTCCGTCGCACCTAGAGGTTAGCGATGACGTCACATGTGAAGAAAACGGTTTGATGCCCTTGGACATTTGAATTTGACGTAATTTCCCTTTTTAATGTCGCAAAAAAATTCAAGCGTAGCGTTTTCCAGAAAACCGAATATTGTGAATTTATTATCACTGAAATCTCAATTGATATTGATGTGGCTTGCATTGAATCTATCATCGTGAGACTTCAGTGGAACGGAATTGGAATCGGGCGTAATTTTTGTTTGAGCCTTTCGCATTAATTTTGCTGTTTTCTAACGGTTAATTCAAAAGATCAATCTCCTCTATCCCCATTTTAATTCTCTGTCAGGAAAACTACACTTTTTGTGCCGTAAAAATCTAACTACATTCCTTTTGTTTTTTGAAGCTCCGTTGAATTCAATTCGCTTCGTGTTTTTAATTTATTTCGATCATGTTTGGGTTTACTGAATTTTCAATAATCTGATTTGAATGTGACCAGAAAAAGTCGAGTAACCTTCAAGCATTATCAGCACCCGTTCTTTGGATTAATGATCGAAACTTTAGTCAGCAAAATACAAATGCATGTACAGATGGACAAAGGTCTTAATTCAAATTGATTCGAATTGATTTAAATCTCCTTGAAGCTCTCCTTGAAGACAGGCTCAATGAAAAATCTGTTTGCAACTTTCTTGCTTTTTCAATGTCGCTCTTCATACTTGGTGCGATTTTCGTAAGTGGAACGCAGACTGCCTCCACTTAATTTTTTTAAAATAGTTCTATTTTAGTGATAATTTATGAAATTCATATCCGCGGTGGAGCTTGGAAAACCTTTTTTACGAATTTAACCTTTTTTTTACGAATTTTCAAAGCTTTGATAACAATGGAAGATCCATTTTTTCTTGATTTTCACTGTGAAAAATTTGATTTTATAGAAACGTGAAACCAAAAGATTTTGATATTCTTCCACTCAAAAATAAAATTTGGAATCGATTGATATTACCAAAAACGTATTTGGATGAAAGGGGGCGGAGCTATGAGTCATTTTGGGGTCCGATTGGGATCGTTCGAGTAGCTTTTCGGAAATGACCCATAGCTCCGCCTCTTGAATCCAAACAAATTTCAGGTTCTAAAAAAATCGACTTTGTCACAGTGAAAATCAGTTCGTTGAGTATTTACAAAACTTTGAAAATTCGTAAAATAGGTTTTCCGAGTCTCACCGCTGAAATGAATTTTATAAATCATCATTAATATAGGACTATTATAAAAAAATAAAGTGGAAGGATTCTGCAGTTTACTTACGAAAATCGCCCCAAGTAGGCCTTGATGACAGAATCGTTGAATGGTTAATCGTTGTTACCGTTTTTCAAAATTAATTTCATTGACGACTATTTTCTATTTTATTTTGAGGGTTACTTTGAGCATTTGCAGGTTTTTGGTCGTACCGATAGCGAAACGGAACACAGCGTCCGTTGTTGCAGCGGAACTCCGAGTCTGTACAAGCTTGTTGCAACGCGGCATGCGTCATCGGTAAAGCTGGCGGCGCTACTATCGCTGAGGTCCCACACTGCGCTTCATCCGAACCGTCCGAACAATCGCGGTCGCCGTCGCACAGCCACGAATGCCGCATACAGCTGAAATCGCCGGCCTGCCCGCCGGCACACACAATTCCGTCCGTACCGTCGTAGCGCGTACAGGCGGTCTGCCCCGGTCGCAGCGGCGTTCTAGCGGTCAACCTATCGTTGGGGCAGCCCACCTCGTCGCGGTCATTGGCGCAGTTGCGCCAGCCGTCGCAGGCGTTGCTGTTGTCGAAACAGGGCTCGAACAAGCCCGAGGAACACTATAAAGATTGGGGTGAATGGTTTAGGCCAAAGCTTCAAACGGTCTTCCAAGGGTTAGAGTTTCAGAGTTTCAGAGCAAGCCTACCACAAGAATTTTCGATGGAGGACCTTAAAAGGCAAAAACGGCTCGGTGAGTTTGTTTTGAATTGAATTAAAATTTCAGTGTGAAGTTGAATGTGAACTCGTGAAAAATGAGTTTGCTTTTTGTTAAAAAATCGGGTCTAGTGACACGTGTATATACCTGTGCCCCGAGAGGCTTCAGTTTTGCGTGAACTTACCAATCGTGGTGTCAAGCGTTGATAAATTATGATTAAGTTTTCTCGGAATCTCCTCGCAAAGTTTGGGGTTTTAAATTACTCTCAAACGGGTTCAAAGCAAACTGGTTTCAACTTGAATTGATTGGCATTGAACTGAGTTGAATTGAATTTGATGTTCGACGGTATTTACGTTTTGTAGATACCATCTCTCTAGCACAGCCTCAGAGGAATGCTTTGCTAGCCAACTCATCATGAATAGGTTGATGTTCCCGTTCGATTCTAGCCCGTTCAATGAGCGGCTAGACCAAAACATGCTCGGTTGAATTTCGTCTAGACCTTTGTGAAATATTCAACTGATTTAAAGTTGGCAAACGAATTTTTTAAATTTTGTGAAGCAAAACAACGCTAAATATCTCTGGATATTTTTCGAGCAATCATTTGACTGCTTTCTTCAACCTGTCAGTTAACGGGAAAGCTACGTTCAACGGACCGTGCCTTTCGGAATTTTGAAGTTTGAGTTAATCTCCACAGTTGTTCATCTCACCTTAAAGCCGAATCCTCGGCCGTTTGTGCGTGTACAGCGGTTGAGGCTGGAAGTGACAGGAAGAGCAGCCGAAGTGCGACGCGTCGCCGGACAGTTTCGTTCATCCGCGCCGTCAGTGCAGTGTTTATTGCCGTCGCAGACAAACTCGGCTGGAAAGCAGAAGCCCCCGGGACGACAGGTGAAGCCCAAACCTCCAGTGGGACGTCGACACAAGGGAAACTCCACCGCCGGGAGTAGGAACGATAGATCGGTGTGAACTATTTCCAAAATAAAAATACTATTTTTATCTCATAGACCTTGAATGTGATTTGTAATCTAATCTTTATCAATTAATATGATAAAAACTCGATTGCAAGTTTTGGTTACTAAAAAACCCATTAAACTAAAATTATATGAAACTTGGTATCAGATGACGGTTTACGGTAGTTTCCATTCCTAAGCTTCGCCGATTAGATCAACTCAATAAACGTTAGCAATTTTGACCCACCTAATTTCAAAAACTACATACATGATAGAACAGTCTTACCGTTTCCCCTTACGCTATTGGGGCAGTCCAACTCATCCCTCCCATCCGCGCAGTCGCGTCCGCCGTCGCACTTCCACGCCGCCGGCCAGCAGAACTCCCCACCGCTCGCCAGACACCGATAGCCGGCTGCCCCGTCGTTTCGGTCACAAGGAGACACACCCTTGCGCGGAGTGCCAGGCGGACAGTGCTGTTCATCCAGACCGCCATTACAGTCGTCCTCCCCGTCGCAGAAGTAGTCGTACGGCGCACAACCCATCACTGAGTCACCACATTTCACTCCTGGCGCTCCGTTGGTTTGCACACAAGGCGTCATCCCAGCCAGGGTGGCAGCCAGGGGCGAGCGTTGAAGGACGGGGCAGTTCAGCTCGTCCGATCCGTCAAGGCAGTCGTTAAGGCCGTTGCACAAGCTCGCGTTGCGGTTACACCAACCACCCAGGGAGCAAGCAAAGCCAACGCTGCGATCGACTCGCGAGCATTGCTGCACGACGCCCTGGCAAATATGTTGGAAGGTGAAGTCGAATCAGTACGCAGTGTGTTATGCAAGGCGCCACAGTGACCGATTGATAGGCCGCCAAACCAATCAAGTTTTTCGCTCGTGTTCTTCCAATGTTATTTTTTTTGTTTCTCAGGTACTCGAGCAATTCAAAATAAATCATTCACCTAACTCAAATCGAACGGTCGCCCATTCAATCAGATTGACTCAACACAACTCTTTCCAGAGACACTGAAACAGATCTGATGGAAAGTGACAAGGGTCAAAAGTGACTGAGCTTAATGAAGCTTGCTTGTTGAATAAATTGTGACAAAAATATATCGTCTATACTCAATCTCCAGCGTTTGTTCTAAATACAAAGTTTGACCACCGCATTTTATGGGCTACAAATGAAATATTTAAGTAGGCCCGAGCACTTACTAGCACCGCATGAAACTGTAGTAGTGCTGCTGTGGCGACGAGAAGAAAACGCATCATAATGTTTTATATTAGGTGAGTTAATAATATAGCCAGGCTAGATTACAAGACTTTCAGAAACAATTCAGCACCGAAAAAGTTGTGAAAACGTTTCCGCGGTATGATGAAAGCGATTATATATACTTTCGCGGGATTTGGGTGCGGCATTCGACTCTGTAGCATATCGTCCATCAAAACCCTGACCTCCAACATTGGCGCGAACCCCGTTGAGGGCGCCGCACCTTGTAGAAATGGAACAAGCCCTGAAACAGCCGCCTTCGACATCACATTTACCGGAAGCTACTATGCGCTGGGTCCAGTCCACGTCCACCGGAAACGTAAAAAGCTAAGCCGTCGAGAGAAGGCGAAAACAGCAACAGGCTTGGTTAGATTATCATCTTATACACAGCCCTCGGTTTGACTTCATGATGCTTGACGAGAGATGGTCGGCATTGGAGGTTCATCCGCGTCACGGCATGGTAGACAGAAAAATTAAATGCAAGATATAATGACTAACAAGTGAAACAAAAAAATATCAGCACCTTTATTAAATAACTGCATGTAAATAGGTTGCGATTTGAAAAAAAAACCCCGGCAAATCAAATCTGATCAGCTACTAGAATCACGATTTAGACTTTCAAACAGCAAAGCTGTCATTTTTTAATATATTCAGGCCTTAACAGGCACCATCAATGCACGTTTCAGTTGTCCTACAATCCCACATGAAAGCAGCGCTTGTCCTTACCTTTGCTCGCCAACGGGGGGGGGGTGCAAATGAGTAATTTCCGGTTAAGAAGCCATTCAGGCAATGTTTCAGAGAACTTTGGACATTTTCAGCAACACTCTTCCTTTAAATATGGCACACCAAACGATACCCCCGTTCACTGTGATAGGAAGTCTGGGTGTTCAGATGCCTCTCGACGGGCGAAGGCCTTCTAGATTTCTATCCTGTTAAGGGCAACTCGGCCCATTGTTGTCTTCCAAATATCTGATTGGGTAGCCGAGCCCAAAGATAAACACAGACACAGACACAGACACAGACACAGACACAGACACAGACACAGACACAGACACAGACACAGACACAGACACAGACATACAAGTAAACTCAAATCCAAAAAAAAACTAAAATTTGGATTCGAACTAGGGCTCGGCAGCACTAAAACAGTCAGAATTACAGCCATGCACACTAAAAATGCAAGAATGGCAAAAATAAGTATGTCTTAGTAGAGAAGTCAGTAAAGAGTGAATAGATAAAGAAGACATAACAGGTAGAATGAGTTTGACTGACCTGACTATGATGAGAACGGTAATGATTAATGTTGAGTCACTTGAGTGCATGATCCGGCCTGGCCTGGGTTCTTGCGGTGTTGCTGATTGGGTTCCAGAAGGGTCCAACGGAGCTGACGGTTGTGCGCCAGATCTCCCGTAGTCCCCTGGTCATTGGTGGTAATACTTAGCAGAAGATCTGAGATGATTACGATACCCCCTTTTCATTAAATTTATTGTTTCGGAACTAAACACAATCCTACGTATTTTTAAGAATGACTAAATCATTTAGTATATTATATCATCATATCATATCATCATCATATTAATTATATTAGTATTGGGAGCGAGGGCATGACAAAATTTTGCAGCTTGTGGAAAATCCATGCATCAATTAATCAACCGGTGCGGACCTATGCGATACCACAAACTGGAATACACGATAGGCCAGTCTAACTTGCACGGCAACTTCTCGACGGACATCCTTCAAAAACACCAGATACACCACAGGATAAACCACTAGCTGAATTCCCGGTAAAAGCTCGCTGATTTAGAAAATTTCTACGACGAAAGGCAACCGGCGTCCAGTCGTTGAAACCACCAGCAATGTGGCGATCGTTGCGGGAACCCAGCAGGGCAGCTGCAAGCTGACAAACCACATCACCATTCGCAGTTTGTTGCGAGATTGTTTTGGGGATCTGCCGATGGGTATCGCTTTAGTAGTTAATCTGCCGGAGGAGGCTTGGGATGTTGTCACAGAGTTGACTTGAGACCATTGGCGACGTTTGTGACGACGCCACAGTATGACGAGAAACAGGTAATAGGAAAGGAAGATGATGAGCTGCGGGATGTACATGATCGCGAACCGCACCAATACACCAATACCTATAGATAAATGCAAGAACCGGCGAATTAACCCGTTAACGCCTGGTACCAGATCCGACATGAGTTTGGTGTCAAAGACATTTTTTCCTGTCGTAGTTTTATTCAACTAAGAAAAATATTTATTAATTTTTTGGATGACTTGGTAAAAATTTCGTTTTTTTTCTTGACCACTATCCATTAGATGAGATTCTAGAAAACTTTGAGCTGGAATGGGAAACCGAATTTGATTGGCATTTGGCACTACATATGATTCGCAAATCAATAAATCAGTTAATAAGTTCCTGTAGGGACCGATCGTAGTCGTTTTTCAGCAAAAATTTCGAGACCTTGTTTGACCACTGGCCACGCACTATTGATTTAATCAAACCAAACTTTTTTGCAGGTGGTCAAAATACATTCAATCTGATGAATGCCATAATATTTTGTGTTTTTATCATTTTTAGCTATTTAACAGCGGCCGGCGACTTCGGCGATCTAAAAAGTAGGGAAAGTAACCGAGTTTGTCGTTTTTTCGGACCCAGCAACCCAGCCAAACGTTTTCACCCGCACACGCCTCTTGCCTCCGAGTCCGTGATCGGCTTTACGAGACCTTTGCCAAATATGACTTTCGGTTGCGCTGGCTCGGTGACGCGAACCGCGAGCGCTTAAACGACCCGCTCTGTATACGCTGTAGGTCAGTGTGCGATGAACAGTTCAATAAAGACTGGAAGGACAGTTTCACAGTCGATTTATTTTTTCACTCTGCCAATCGCAAGGGCTAGAACATCATTGAACAGTACCGCACGAAGCGTAAGTTAAAAATGCTTCTTGCTTGACAAGCAAATTATTCCACTCTGGAAAGGGAACTCTTATGCTTCCATCAGTTTTAAGATGTGCTACCTATTCAGGTATCAATATGTTCGTCGAGTAAAAAATAATATTCCAAACTAACTAATAATTTTTTAAAAATGAAAAACGAAACAGTGGTGATATATAGGGGAGAGACTTGGAGAACGATGACACAAGGCTTTTAAAAAAATCTAGTGGCTAGTTATGATACACCTTGTAGACATTGTATGTAAGCTGCTACAAGATCAGACGCAAGGTACCGAGGGCTATGCTCCAATTGGAGTAATGGAACTACTTTATCAAAACACTAGTCCTGTCAGGTCAAAGCGTACCGTAGGCCATACTGGAACTAGAGTTATGAAGTTACTATATAGGAACAGAGGAACAGTATTAGAGTCTTCGGAGCAATACATAACCTTAACTCTTATCCCGAAGTCCGTGTGACGTCACGAAAAGGGGCGGGGTGTGACGTCCCGAAAAGGGGCAGGGTATCGACTTGAAGGTATGGTTTACGATAATTCTCATCCTTGAAAATCAAGTTTAAAGAAAGGTCTTTGAAATCGTTTACATACATCCCCGCTGCCAATTAATTTTACGACGATACATATCTGGAAAAGGAATTCGTTTGGAGAAAACTATGCCCACAACCTCATACAAACTTTTGCTATGCTCACAACCCACACAACCTTTATGTTATCAATTGCTATGTACACAACCTTTCGCTAATTGCTGAACACGACCTTTAGCTATGTACACAACCTTTTCTGGAGAATTTTTTGTATATACTTTTGGTTGCAACAGTGGTGAGAAGAAGGGTCTTTATTTACTAGAAGGTATACAGGGGTTATAACGTGAGAACTCGTTTCCCGTGAAAGAGTAATGATAATCGACGGTCAGTACCTAAGCATTTTTCCTATTGGTCAAACCTGAAAACAACATTCAGTGGTAGCAGTTTGATGAACTCTTTTTGTTCTATATATGCTCCCGTGCCAATTGACTACCGATCATCTTTTCCTGATGAAAATTTATAATAATTTTTAGGGCCCGGTCTTACAAATTAAAAGCACTTATAAGATCTTACAAAAAACTTATATATTTTATCAGTACATTTATTTGTACATTAACATTTATAATGATCTATAAATTTTATATAGCCTACAGCAAAAAAATATAAGCTATTATGTTGGGTCAAATATTTCTTTTGATGTTCAAAATTTCATGTTCACTAGATCAGACTGCGCCTCTAAAATTGTTTAGAGAGCTTCCCAGTCGACTTGGAACCAACCGAATTGTTGCAAAAAACTGATTGAAGATCAAGGCCGGGAAAAAGTTGTGTTCATAGCTAAAGGTTGCGTCCAACATTTGGCAAAAAAGGTTGCGTACATAGCAATTGATAATTAAAAAGGTTGTGTGGGTTGCGAGCATAGCGAAAGATTGTGTAGAGTTGTGAGCATAGCCCTCACCATAACATATTTTGCTTATACCTTTGCGTTTAACCAGCTGGATAAATTCAATCAGCTGGATCCTTAGTCAGCTCCCAGTACTAGCAAAAAACGCTAGTGACCACAATTTAAAAAAACTATTTTTGTCTATTTAGAGAGAAATCCATAAATTTTAGGTGATATGTGGTCCCTCACCTGGATTGACATGCCGCCATTCACCAGCTGTTCCCGTCTAAGCCTCTCCTGGATGTGACCGCTGAGATGAAGGCTCAAAACTACACGGTCGGCCAGATGTTCCGTCTCTCCGAGCAGTTCCAGATTGATTTGGGTTGGATTTCCATGCCGTCTGAGTTCTGGGAGAATTCTCAGTTTGTCAAACCCACCGACGGTCACGACGTCTTCTGCTCGGCCAGCTCCTGGGATTTCTACCGTCCGGGTGGCGTGAGGTAAGTAATTTTGCTCTTTGGTAATTCGTTTCTGCCTTTTGCAATTATGCATGAGTACGAAATGTGATAATGTTGTCAGGATTAAAATGTGCGCAACAGTTGGCATGTCGGACCTCCTCACCATTCACCAGTAAGTGCCGGAGAAGGACGTTATTCGGAACCAAATTCGACAGCCTAATAATTGCTTTACTGTTCAGTGAAATGAAACACGTGCAGTATTATCTACAGTACGCCAATCAGTTGGTCCCTTTCCGAAGTGGCGCCAATGCCGGTTTTCTTCAAGTAGGTGGGCAGCCACTCTCTAATCAGCCTGAAATCAAAAACCACATTGCGTCAACATCTACGTAGGTGATTATTTGTACCTTCCCCTTTAGTTGGAGACACATTTGCTTTGAGTATTGGCACACCCTCTCATTTGGCGTACTTCGGCCTCTTGAAAAACATCACAAATGACAGAGATGACTGATTAGCCTTGAAGCTTCTCAAACGAATTATGGTCCTTCAAAAATGTTATTTCTATGCTTCAGAGTCCGATCTGAATTACCGATTTGCGACGGCGTTAGACGTGGTGTTTCTGCCGTCTGCCTACATTATGGATTGCTAACGCTACGATGTCTTTTCGGGCAAAATTG
The DNA here is from genome assembly GCA_001579985.1 of Hypsibius dujardini. Taxonomy (NCBI): domain Eukaryota; kingdom Metazoa; phylum Tardigrada; class Eutardigrada; order Parachela; family Hypsibiidae; genus Hypsibius; species Hypsibius dujardini. The sequence continues at coordinate 25,744 of LRSR01000686.1, forward strand.
GAACTGATTGGCTCAGTCAAGGATGGTGGGATTATGCGTAAGAAGATTATATTTGTTCGGAGAGATAAATCCTACATTTTCTAATGCTAATGTGACGTTCGTATTTGTTGTGATTTGCCGGTCAATATTTCAAGGTTTATTCTCATTTGCCACATATTGTTCACATGTACTCGTACTGTAATTCTCATGCTGTAGTTTTCGTTCTTGTCTTGTGAGAGTGATGTTTCAGTGTCAAGTGAAGAATGCGCTTGTTTAGATTGTTGTCCTGTCTGAACGATAAGGATGAGTCTTGAGGCTCGGTTCGAGACTCGACTTCTCGCTTCGTTCTTTAGCTTCTCATTCAGTCTACTTTTCATCGGCTTGCAATCTCGGCTTCTCTCAACTTGTTGTGCAAGTATTAATTCCGAAAAGCAGTACTCGTAGTTATCGTGTGTTGTAAGGTCAACATGACTTCCGGGTTCTCGAAGAGAGAACAGGTCGTCTCACTAGAAGCAACCAATGAAATATTAACGCATTCATGAACGATTCTACTGTAGTTTATTTTTTCGTCATTCTTATCGTATTATTGTTATAGCTGTTGGCTATGAAACGCGTGGGCATCCTGCATGGTGGACTACCGCAAGGTTCAGACCCCATAATCACTCCACCGTCACAACGTCTCAGGATTACCCGCTTTGATGAAAAGCGAGGGGCAGACTGATCCATTGTATAACAATTGTTTTTCGTTGCAATGGCCAATGCTAATTTGTGTTTTGGATCATTTTGTTTTGAGATCAGTGCTAGTAAAGGAGAGCTTATGCGTATGCGCCAAGCGAATGGGCAGAATTGAGCAAATGAGATAAGCAGTGAAAATCGAGTGCTTAGTTTGGGAAACAGATGAAATACGGACGGACGCACAAACAGACTGACTGACAGACAGACAAGCAGACAAACAGACAGACAGAATGACAGACAGACAGACAAACTGTCCATCTGTCTGTCGGTTGGCCGGCTGATCGATCCGTTCAGCTATCACTGGTTTCCTGTTTCGGCCCTTCTGGACATTCGTCTGGTACAGCTTTTGCTTTTTGTCATGATATAATTTTATAATTACGGCAGCCCTTCTCGGGCTTTCAAATGATCGTATCGTTTGCCAGTAACTAACCATAAACAACTTGATGATATATCGTTTAGTTTTTCATAAGTGGTGGAGGCGAACCGATTTAAACAATCTCACTGCCTCCTTGTACATGGCGCGTATTGTAACTAAATTGCAATTCAAATGGACAAAAATTTGTGTTTGTGCGAAAAACAGTGAAGAAAGTGTGCGAAATCTCGTCATCGACATTGCCTGGACTTAACATTGCAATGAGCCATTCAGTTGTCAGAAGATTTCGTGCGCTAAGTAGTCCCCTCGTCTACCATTTAATTAGGCTGGCAAAGGCGCCTGACATGTCCAGAAACGCTTCAGTGCGGCGCGCAAATTGGGAAACGCCAGTGTGATCATAATAGAGTCGATGGTGGTCTGCACGGCGAACAACGTGTACTGCACGAAGTAAAACACCGGATTGTCGATGGGCTGATACAGGATCCAGGTGAAGTAAAAGTTACTGGGTGACCAGCAAATATTGGCACTGATCGTCAAGAGGACCAGCAGCAGCAGACCTTTAGACGAACCCCGTCCCTGCTTTTGCTTCCCAGCTGCCATATCCGTTGCATTGTTATTTGACGTGTCGGCTTGATGTGGAATACTTACCACCTCAATAGAGCCGCTGGCAAGGCCATTGGGGGACGGATTCCCAGCCATTGGTGCACCTTTTCATAACGTGAATATTTGTATTAGGATAGGATTAGGTGTATTTTCGATCCTAATAGGTCAGAACCAAGACCCCTGAGGGTTAGGCTGGGGTTGGAAAAATGGGCTTAGACTACAAGTTTTCCTCCCCTTCCCAGTCCCCTATTTTGGCCATATTTAGTATTATTATATAGTAGTAGTATTTAAATAGACAGCCTATTGGTGTGTTATTTGCACACAACTGAAAATGACCATCCCCATTGGTGTATCCTTTTATCTGAAACCCCAAATATTCTCACCGACTTCTCGTCCTTGATTGGGCCGATGTTGAAGGCGACAGCCATCGTCAGTGATGGCTCGACTGAAATCTGTTCATTTGTTCATCAGTTCTCTGTCAGCGGATCATTTAAGGCTAGACGACACGCAGCAAAGTAACACCACATATGGATACACTCTCAGCAAGCGGGTGGAAAATCAAGTCAAATCTAATGGTAGAGGTGATCGGCCCATCTTGAGAACGGCTGAACTGGCCCAGGGTGAATTCATGTTCGAATTGAGTGGTGCTCAATGGAAGGATGTGGAGCTTGCCTGACGTGAGATTCTGGCTGATCGGATACACGCTGATCGGGGATCCCTGGCGCACATACAATACACACACGAAAGGTCAAGGTCGCCATCAGTCAACGCTCGCCCTTTTTCTTATCGATCAGGCAGCCGAGGACGGCATGTCTCAGTCTCACATGGGATTGTGTATACGTCATTGCTCTGCTGTTACATAAATCCCCTACAATCTTTTAGATTGTTCTATGCGAATATCAATTGGACCTCATCTGTTCCTGTGTTATTCCCTATAAAAGGCGTTACCAAGTGGGATACAGCCTTCCATCGCAGAAGGGAGAGAAGGGGACTAAAATTATACTGATTTAGTTAAAATCAATCATGACTAAAATGTAAATTTAAGTAATATTGTAACTTAAATGTTAAATTTTAAACGTGCTCATAACTTACTCGTGACTTACATGAGTAAATATTAAAACAAGTTGTTACATTGAGTTACCTTGGATGGCCTGCAGTTTTTCTTCACGGGCCTGCATGTCTCTAAAATCTATGATTGCCGGTTGAAGAGGCGCCACAGCGGCAGCCATACGATTTCCATAGCGACTCCGTCGGTGGGAGCGACGAGCAAAGAAGATAATGGGAACGGCGATAGTCATGATGAGCTGGCCCTGCCAGATGAAGTACTCCAGGACCGCGCAGTAGCCGATTTGCTTGTCGGTGACCACACTGCAGCCAGCTGACTCAACTGGTGGACGATAATAAAGACCTGTCAAACGAAACAAATGAAACTCGACTGATGATAATAAGCTGACCGTCCAAAAGCAGAAAATTCTCTGAATCTGACAAAGGTTCCTTTTCAAATGGGAAATTTCGAAACGTTTCCAAGTTATTTCAACAATAAGGAAGATTTCTAAAATGTCATTTATCGCCAAATCTTTGACGAAATTTCAAAGTTCGGAAACACTGAAATATTACGCTTACCTTGATTTTCGCTGTAAAAAATTCATGGGACTTTCATGGAGATGCACTTAATATCATTATTTCGACGATAAGCCATCCAAATTAAAATGGGAATCGATATGCATAAATATGTTTTCCGACATCAGGGGGCTGAGCTTAATGCCAGTTTCGGAAAGCTTCACAAACATTTTTGGCCCTTCTTCAAAACTACTCATAGTTTACCCCCTTCAATTCTAAAAATATTTGGTTGACGCCCATCGATTCCGAATGACATTTTGAATAATAAATTGTCAAAACAATTATATTTAGTGCATTTCAATCAATTGTCCTTAAAATGAAAATCAAGGCAAACGGAATATTCGAGCGTTTTCTTAACTTTGACATTTCGTTATAGAAATAGCTCTTGGAGACTTGTCAGTGAAACACATTTTATAAATCATCAATAATAGTAAAATAATTAAGGTAACACAAAATGAAAACCTTTTGAAATCCCCCTTTTGAAAATCATTTCAAGTCGCGACAAAAGTTCCTTTGTGATCTGCGAGAAATACTGGTAAGTGACAATTCATGTCTTGTTAAATTAATTTGCTCTAACTGATGTGCGTGCACCACTAATTCTCCCGTGAATTCAGTAATTTAGTTTTATTCGCTACACGTAATAATTGGTGACTTACGGTCATGGATCACCATAGGACTGAATATTGCGTGAATGCCGATCCACACAGCAGCACATGCCAAGAGGGCGGTTTTGATGGAGTGCTTGTTGCGGTAAGAAATTGGATGGACCATCGCCCAGACGCGGTTGACCGCAATCATCGCATGCGAATTCATAACCAGTGCCTACAATTGTCTTGTTTAAATGTTTTCAAAAGGTTATATAAAATAGCCAAAACGACTTCTCTTTTTAATTAATACGTGTTTTCCTTTGATATAAAGTCTGTAATCAAAGTCAGGATATTTAATATTTTATTTAAAGTCAGTAATCGAGTCAATATTGTATTTATATTTCAATTCGTTTGCCACATACGCAAGTAATTTTAAATAAGAATAGTCATCCCTTACTTTGAAGCTAAGCCAGGCTTTGATTTTTCCGTGAAATATACTAGTGAAGTCGTCCATTGATTTTCTGATTGAAAAAAGGGAACGTAACTACCTATCCGCGATTGATTGTTTGATCGAATTAAAAGGATATTTTATTCAGTCTTGCCACCGATTAAAAATATGGTTTTAATTTAGTTATATTCAAAATCATTACTAAAACAAAACACAGCACCTGCAACGGCCACGCTGCGTAGAGGTACGCATCGCAGGCGAGTTCGCCCAGCAGCCACGCCCCGTCGTAGAGGTAGCTGATGAAGTCCATCGGATACTGGATGAGTACGCTCACAAAGTTCAACAGCAGCAGGTTGATCAAGTACACATTGAAAGGGGTGATGAGGCTGCGTTCGCGGGCAAACACGCACAGCAGCATGCCGTTGCCGAGGATGCCGGAGAGAGTGGTCACTAGACAGACGATTGTGATGGCATTCCATTGCTGGATTAGAGTGGTCGTACCGTTGACAGCAGACCCGTTGTTGAAGGAGACGATTGCGGTCGCGTTATTTGTGAGGTTAAAAATGATCCCGATCAGGAGGGTCCCGGGGGTGGTGATATTTTCATTCATGATTCAGAGCAGCTGGTACCAGCACCCCGGAGAGGT
>LRSR01000689.1:0-24655 GCA_001579985.1 Hypsibius dujardini
GCCAACCAAGACAAACCTAGTTGTTCTGCTGCTGCCTACCACAGTTTTGTTGTGTGTGACTCAACATGAGAGGATTCTCAGAGAAGATAGTCCATCAGACTTGAATGCGCAATGCGCGCGAAAGACATTAATACAGCGTCCACACTAGAACCTTTCGTTGATTGTCCGATTTTTATCGCCATAGGTAGGTGTTAAGTTTTTCTTTTAAAAAATCACACACGGTTGATCGTTGAGTGACTGGCACCTGTGCATTGTGCACTGTGTAGCGGATCGGGTTGTAATGGTTGATTGGTTGATTGCACGCTCCTGAGTGCGTTGCCCAATTTGAGCTGTACCCCATGCATTGCGCATGTAATTGTAAAGGCTGATCGGTTGATTGCACGTTCATCAGTGCGTTGCGCAATTTGAGCTACACCCCGTGAGCTGCACCCCGTGTATTGCGCATGGGATTGTAATGGCTGATTGCTTGATTGTACCCAACTTGGAACTGCCACATCTCCCTCAGTTTTGACTTTCTTCACCTAAATTTTTTTAGTCGATTCCTCTCGTCGTCCTCTATCGATTGGCTGTCAAAATTTCAAAATTCAAAATTTCACTGTATGTATACTGGGCTATAACTCATTGCTATTGCTATAACCCTCGCGCCATGATAATTGAATTAAACGCTTTAAATCAAGCAATCGAGACAAGCACTCCGAGTTTTTCGGACACTGTCGTCTGTGTGAATCTTTTCATGTTGAGTCACACACAACAAAAACTGTGGTAGGCAGCAGCAGAACAACTAGGTTTGTCTTGGTTGGCGCACCAAGACATTAATCTGCGCATTACGTCACAAGCCCCTCCTATCGTCGACCTTAATTTCCCCGACTGTAGCTATAAAAACTTTTTTGGCGCAATTTCAAAGTTGAGAAAACATCGACAAATTTCATTTTTTGGACTTTCACTGGAAAAATACCGATTTCTGAAACATTTTTGAAAAGACTCCAAGAAACTGAGATTTTCTGGTATTTTTTCAGTTTTGACATTTCGCCAAAAAAATCTTATAACCAGGGGAGGAAATAACTTTTGAAAATCACCCCTAGTTAATAGAACGCCCTTTCTATGTACAGAGCGGGTGTAATTGTTTTCAATCCCTAGGTAGCCTTACTAATAAGAGGAACCGACAATTTGGCCAACATCCGCACTGATATTTGGTTTGCACTTACGAGTTTACTGGGCTGGAAATACACAAACTTTCCCGGTCTGGAAGAAGCGCTCCAGATTGGAAAGGCAATCCAAAACGCGTCACACCGTCTTCCGATCGACATGTCCCCCATCATTACTGAAGCTTTTGTGGAGGAACTCAAAAAGTTGAGAATTATGTCCTTTACAATTATTGGTCACTCCCTCGGAGGCTTACTAACTGAAATGGTCGCCGTCAAGTTGGGCGTTCGCGGCGAGACCTTCGACAGTCCGGGATCGCGTGCCAGCTCAGTCCTCACTGAAGAAGAATACCAAATCGCCCGCAAAGGAGGCCGAGTAAAGGTCAACAACTACTTCAGCACACCGCATGTGATCAACACCGTCAACAGCCATTCGGGGTTGTTGTATCAGCTGCCGATTCCGGACACTTTTGTGATCGATCAAAAACTCCTGCAGCCGAGGCGGAATCTTTTTGCCCGATTTCGACGGAAGATGCGTTATTTAAAATACGGTGTGCAATGGACGTTGGAGCGCCATAGCATTGCCACATTCGTAGCGCATTTGCGAGGCCTCCCGGCGGAACGGGTAGAACATGAGGTCTGGCCAACCTTACCACGACCGAAAGGAAATCTAAAAGACGCATGGTACCTGCTCATCGGGAAGTATCAGAGGGAGCAGTGTTACTTTGAAGGCGGCCAACCTGAAGAGAGAGGTGTGTTACGCCCATTTACTAATTAATGTTAATGGCTCAACTTAAGTTGTGTCGTAGGTACCACAACGACCATGGAAGATTTTTCGAGCGGTGCAAAGCAATCTTTGTTAACATCGCCTGCTGAAGGTCAGTATTATTAATAGGCTGAACAGTACTGAACAAAACAGAAAAGAACAGGAACAGAACAAACAGAACAGATCAGATCAGAACAGAATAGAAGGGAACAGATTATAACAGAAAATAACGGTACGGAGGAGAACTGAGCAGAGCAGCGCAAATCAAAATAAAACAGAAAATGCAAAACAAAAAGAACAGAACAGAACGGAATAGAGCGGAACAGAACTGAACGGTGTACCACACTACAGGACAAAACATAACAGAAAACGAAATAGAATGTAGCTGATCTAGAAAAAAAGTAGTATGCCTCAGATAGAACAAAATAATGCCACATCCTTCTGCGTGACCCGGTAAATTGTTTTGCTGCATTAGAAAAGAAGCAGGAAAAGAAGCTTTATACAGTGTTGTTTATACTTTGTAGGTGGACGCAATAGTGGGCTAATCATGGCGGGCAGCGAACATATCTGTGCGGACTGCAACGTCATAGTGCCCGGTGACGAGGTACGCTTTTGTTGTGAATGTCGTTCCATATCTCACAAGGGTTGCACAAGAAGCAATCCATCACGACTTCCATACCATCGAACGCTGCCGCCGAAGTATACAATCTCCAATTTTCAACCAGAAACGTGGTCTCATTGATGGCACACATAATGTTCCGTTCACAGCCGACCATTTTGTTTCTGGTTACTCCATGGTACAGAACGTAGAGACAGCCTTTTAGAGACCTCCGAAATCTTTCCTGTTTATGATTGCTTCCTCAAGAGGCCATCAGCTTTTGTTGACGACAATAAACTGATATTTATGCCACAAGCTTTGCCGACGAATTGCTGTCGAGATGGATTGGGCGTTATTGGTAATGGGAGCGATGACCCCAACAGTTGCATCAAGTAAAAATTCAAACAAAAAAAAGAAATTTGTGTTTGAGGGGAATTGGTATATTTTTTCCAGCTCGCCAGCAGTATGATTTATTTTATCGAAAAACTGCTTTTCTAAAGTATCAGTTACTGAAAATTTGAATGGGAAAACTAAAAAAGACTACGAATGAAAAGATACTGCTCGGAAATTTCAAAAACATTTTTAGAATGTTGAATTCGCAAGTTGCATGGAATTTCCTAGGTGATCCGATTGAGCAGATGGCCCATGCCTGGGCAGGTGCCCAGCGCCACGAACTGCTTAACGATTTTCGGTGCGGTGTCGGCACATTTCAGCTTTCGTCACTAGCCAGCTTATCTCGTCACCCAAAGTGTCGCCACTTGTTTCAACAGACATTAAACATACAGAAAGGTTATCCAGCCAAGTTGAGCCGGTACGAGTTTTCTCAAATCGTGCGTTCAGCTGAAATTGCAGCAGTCATCCGCAACATGAGATTGATAAAACATTGATAAGACATTTTTTAAAGGCAAAATGTTTTTATCAGTGATGGAAATTAAAAAAATAACTGAATTTGAGATCACGGTGGGCATGTTTTCAGAAAATCAAAACGGGCTATTTTTTTAGTAGAACCAATATACCTCCGTTTGACTTCAAAATTTCTTCACAAATGGCGAATAGCTTTGTAATAACGAATACATTTTTGGGTTAGTGAAAAAAATATGCTGATATGATTACGGGGTGGAAGTAAAAAAACAACGAGGCCGCCATCTTTAATGCATGTGGACTGAAAAGAAAGTAGTTCGCCTACGAGTGCAATTTGTGTTCAATAATCTTTCACGGATACCAGAAGACCAAGCCGGGCATCCGTGAAAAGAAAGAAATAATGGTTGTCGCATCGGGAAATATAAGAACGAACCACAAGGCGCAACATCACTTCTGCAGAGCTCTTTTTTCGAGGAGCGGCAGGTCCCTGCTCGACCTCAGGCTGACAATGTTGGAATAAAACAGCAAAAATCCTTTTCTAGTGCTCAGAAGCATATGTTCGGTAATAAAGGCTTGAAAAGAAAATACACCACGGGAGCACACAACGGATGGGGTTTGAATGTAAACAAATTTGCGGAAACAAAACAGTGTGGATCAATCAAAATCACTGTGAATCAATTAAAGAAGGACACTATAAAATCGGTTCAATTTGGCTGGATAACTCTTCTGTAGAGCAATGGACTCGACCGCAGCTACTCGCAATTAATTCGCAGCTACCCTGGTTATCTGCTAAGAAAAATTTCACGCTACCGTGCAGTTGCGCTGTCTGCATTTAGTCAAGCCTAGCAAATAAAGCTAGCATTAGGCCTAGCAAAAAAAGCCAAAACGCGGAGGAGAAGCCAAAACGCATAAAAAAGAAAAAGGATGTGCTTCCAGGATGTACACTTGAGCTCCACTCTGCAGACGGCATCCCTAATCCTGTACTATGCCACCTTGATTTATATGTACAGTTCATTTAAAGCACGATTGCCGCGCCGCCGCGTCACTCCGCTTATGGTCAGAATTTAATATTTTCATCCATTATTATCATCTTGTATTGATGTGGATTATTGTGGGTATTGATGGGTTTTGTTGATTATTCCTGCCATTTATTGTTGCTTAATCAGAATTCTTTATCAATCACCGCTGTTACAGATCTATATTCTTGTATTTCCTAGAGTAATTAGAAACACATTAGTTTGCAACCTCTTGCCAAACCGCTCCGAAATTTCGGGCGGTGGTGCCTTTGAATTTAGTTCTTTGAATGCCGCTTGATGCCGTGCCGCGTGAATATGAGACTATTTTCCCACTGCCGCGCCTTAAAAGTCACGCGATGTTATGCTTTAAGTTCGTTAAACGCATGGAAGAGTTCAATTGTGGAATCAGTCACCAGACACCGTACACTGCAGTAACACCCTGCTGGTCGTGCTGTAACACGCTGTGTCAGTTGGCCAGAAAAACTGCGAGCCGCCCTGTGATGCCCGCAATGGGCTTGATAAATGTATATCCACATTCTATTTCTCTAGATTTGATAAGAAGTCTTGGTATTAATGGAGTTATTCACAAGATCGAACCCTATTTTAAAGTAATGTTTTATTTCAAATACCAATTTGTTAACATCAGTCATTTATGTAAAAATAAAGTAAATAGTATACCCAACGCTTTTAAATAAGGTTTAAGGGCAACCCGGCGCTTTGAATCGTCCAGAAAATCTTCTCAGGTCCCCATTTGTTGCATTTGTTCTTTTTGCCGTTTTCGAAATTTGAAAAAACTGCAGTGACGTCACCATTGAATAATTCTTCCCGTTAGCGACACTTTAAGGTACCTTGAATGACAAATCTTGTCCGATCTGCACGATCTTGAGCTTCTTGAAAAGCTCTCAAAAAATGCTTAGGACAAATGCAACAGATTTTTCATCATGTTTGCGGTTCAGAAATTGTAGAATGTAGACCTCGAAAAAAAGTTCATCCCATCTCAAATATCTCAGTTTTCCGAGGTCCACACCCTACAACTTCTGAACCGCAACCATGATGAAAAATCTGTTGCATTTGTCTTAAACATTTTTTGAGAGCTTCTCAAGAAGCTCAAGATCGTGCAGATTGGACAAAGCCAAGTACGCGCGTGTAGCGTTGATAATTTTAGTTTGTTGCTAAGCCTCACAGTTTGAATTTGGGTCCAAAAAAGGAAGAAAAGAATCTCAATGGAGAAGTGTGCAAGCAGTCCGGTAGAGGCGCCACTTCGGTTCCATCTCCCTGGGTAGCCTTCGTAAAAACGACTTTTGCGCCACCTGCTGGCCTGCCGGCCTGGTTAAGTTACGATTTCTAAAACCGCCTGGTCAACGCCTGGTCAACGGCCTTTATCTCGTACTGAACTAAGCTCTGGTCTATTTATGAGCATTACCGTACTCTGCATTGTGTGGACAGCCTGGCATATTTATGAGCACTACTGTACTCTGTCTTGGTGGGTGCTCACGTTGATGTGACTTTCGGTCATTTTTATGCATTGTTTCCCCAACTTTGAAATTCTGAATAAAAACAATTTCAGAGCCACGCCTATGAAATAAATGTTCGTATTTCGGCGCCGGCGCCAAATGCAATTAGAAATTCTCATTCAAAAGCAATATGATTTTCGTCGTTCGTTACAAAATGTGTGATACACTACCTCGAAACACGTGGACAATTATATCACAGACAGTTTAGGCGCCGTTATAGTTTGGATGGGCGACTGGATGAGACGTGAGATGAGATGTGCAAATACAAGCTTGTTTTGGCGCAGACGTTCTCACTGTAGGTCTCACGTTTGTATGAGCGTTGTTTTGTTTGGAATCAAGTAATTTAGTATAAACAGTATTGGCTGGATCGCACGTGAGACACTAAAAGAAATCCCGTTCCTGTGAAAAAATCAACCTTCTATAACAATTTCGTTGGTATTTTTTATTATTATTCGGCAATAAATATTTCTTAAATATTCACTTTTGTAATTACTTGAGTAACAACACTGTTTTCCATATACCTGGAAATTTTGTCTTTTGATGCTCAGCCACACCGAAATCATATGATCCAAGAATCAAAAACATATCGTATCAAAAGAGAAAAATATATTTTCGAATAAAGATTGGTAATTGGTTGCTAAAGATAAAAAACGAATGGATTTCAAAATGGATGGTGATTGGAATGTACTGGCTTGTATGGAAATCAAGGAGATCGCACGAAAATCGCTCGGCCGAGCGATTTGAAAAGGATCGCGTACGCAATCGCATTTGAGATCTCACATTCGATCTCACGACCCTGTTTATAGTTCGTGAGATTCTCAAAATTGGACGAGCTGTTTATAGTCGGGCGATTTTACGCTGGATGAAAGGTTTTTCCTCTCATGAGAGGATTTCTTCCAAACTATAAACGGCCCTTTCCTGTATCGACCGTCACCGTGAAAAACTTTGGATGGGCTCCATCCAGGGAAATCTCACGACCTCACGGGGAGTCCTCGTGGTTGCAATTATTTGTTATGGCTTTGATGAGAACAAAGAAACTCTTCATGAAAGTGGAACACCGAGATCTGTTTGAAAGTAAAAAATTATAGCTGGAAGAAAGCCAAACAGAAATGGTGCATAATATAAAACCACGATAACAACTGACAAATCCAAATCATTTAAATATTTTACCTTCCTATCCTTTATCTTCCGGAATGCTGCTGCCTGTGCTCGATAGAGAATAAACAATAAAGTAAGAGAAAAATGTGTGTCTGGCAGGCAGACATGTCGTGTCTTTCTTCTTCCGTATTCATATATCAGGTAATCCTGACATTGCCAATTCAAAAAGCAATTCAACATTTAAAGCAACGTTAGGCAAACGAGTAATCATAGAAAACAAACGTTACACTATATTCAAAGACAAATACACGATATCCAGACTCGCATCTATTTATGGATCAGATAAATTGAAGGCTTGGCGAAGAAAGGAAGAGATGGACGTGCGAACCGACAGGGACGGTCAGACCGTCTGACAGAGAAACAGACGGTCAAACAGACAGAAATGCACAAAGCCGAAGACAGATGGACGAATCGACAATCCAATGAAACGCTGAAATAATATACATATCGCCATTTAAACTCCCCACCAGATTGGTGACATACAGCTCTGTCTGAAATGACCGTGTTTCTAACTATAATTTTAACGTGTGGCACAAACAAGCCTCCCGACCTGTCCGTCCTCAATACAGGTAGAAGCTCGAGATATGAATAAAACTACAGTCCGAGTTTGACGAAAATAATATGCGCGAGACAACGGTAGCGAATTGAAGTCGGCTCGGATGGATGCCAAGCGTATTTCTCCCTGATAGCCCGGTAAGGGACGAAGCCACAACTAGAATTATTTAGTCGGAGATAAGAACGTATTATAAAATACCTTAGGGGTTAATAACAAATATGTCAGAAGAATATGAAGCGCCATAATGTTGTTAACATACGAAGAGCCGAATTGTTTCTGTTCTTCGTGGGAAGGGGGCAACGGCCAACCCGTGAATGCGAGAAAGTACAACACTTTTTATTTATTTACATCTAAAAATGTCATTGCTCAACCAGATAGTTAAACTCTGTTTCAAAACGCACTAGAGAGGATCACTGTTAGCGGAGCCTTATACGGCTTTTGAGGTTTGCAGTTTTCCATCACGGTAGACCGACTCGGTAGTTCTTGTAGACTCTCCTGGTCGCGCAATCGTTGTCCTTATCATCGTCCAAGCAATGTTATAAGAGTGTTCGAGATGAGTGGTAGTTACTTCCTCAATCAGTTCAAAGTGAAAGGTGCTTGGAACGTAAATTTCCTTTGTCCGATTTACTGTCCGGAAGACAACTCGGTCACCTTGTGTTATTTTCGTGTCGACTTTCTTCCAACCCTTGACTTGGTCCACAAACAGATACGACGCCGTCGTAATGCGCAGTTGAGCGGTGTCGGAGTTGGTTTCGGTCACGATTACGGTTCGTTCGGTGTATTTGTAAAGTTTCCGATCCCTCGGGTCGTTAGCTTGTGTCGTTTGCCTCGTATCATGGTCTGGCTGATGATTCTGATGAGACGAGGGCATGCTATTGGGCTGGGGCTCTAATAGGAGACCCGACAGTGCAAATAGACTGTACAAAAGTAGAGTGTAGATTAAAACAATAATTATTGGTGAAGAAAGGACTAATATAAGGCTCCGGTCGAAGTTTGGTCGATTGCTGCGCTCAATGGGTGGCTCGTTGTCATTATTATTGCCCCTGTCTTCCTCTTCGAAGTGTGGGGTGGGTGGGGTGGGCCTGCTGGGCTGAAATGCGGTGCTGCGTTGTCGACTGTGATCGGCTTCCCTTTGAGTGATGAATTCCAAGCATTGGTCTCGCGCCGTATTAATGGCTTTTGATAATTCCAGATTATCCCGTTTTTGGGCTTCGGATTGCCCGGATTGCTTGTCGGGATGGTATTTCAGCTGCATTTCACGAAATCGGTGATTCACATCATTTCTGGACGATGTTTCAGGCAGATCGAGGAGAATAAAGGCCCCATGACGGTAGCCTGACATCTTACCAATTTACGGAAAAAAAGGTAGTAAACTTTTGAATCAACGCAGGTGCAATGTAGATAACTTCAGAAAGCATAAATTTCTGGTAATGTGTTTAGGGCCTTAACGCCTCTAGCCGCATCACCGCAATGCCTAAAGAATTTACTAAATGGGAGAGGCTCTCCACTTTGCAGTGTTTGTCTAGTCTGCTTTGTTGCATTCTCCGTCCAAAGTCTAGTATTGAGAACCGTTGTGCAGCTCGAGAAGTACCGAGATAATCAGCCCTAACCATTTGTTATCGCTGAGACGTGATTCACAGGGCCAGTTCTTGTCAATAATTCTTTCCCAGTTGAAATGCTTATGTCATGTATGAGTCAATACTGCAGTGCTGTGAGTTGTTGAAAAGTTCCCTCAATATATTGTATCGTGAGTATTCAATTCCTAAAATGAGTCCCTACATAAACTGCATCATTTTGGCTATTTTTTTTCAGGCCGTTTATACTTTCCGGTTCAACATTAGTGAGTTCATTAATTACGCACTGTTCAGAATCTTAAGACTTTATCGACAACACGGAAGAAAACGTGTTTCACTGCGTGGTAGAAGAAACTCAATTTGTGTAACTGGATTCACAGTCCGCCTGCTCATTATTGACAGCCTCCCAACGACGGTTAGTTAAATGGACACAAACACAGATAAAACAAAAGAGTCGGCCGATTTTACTGTCTCTAGAAATGATCTCAGGCAGGCAGGCTGACTGAGACCAAGGCCGACGTCGAAACCGAGACTGAGAACAAGGTAGAGATAGGTACAAAACACGTGACCGAGACCGAGATCCAGACCGAAACGACGACGGAAACGAATGTTATGATAAAAACAGACAGAGACTGACCGAATATGGAGACGGAGACGAAGTCAGACGGATGCCGAGACCGAGATCGCAAACTAGACCAACTACGAGAATGGCAAACAGGCGAATAATACACTAAATCCTGAATTGTAGCTATTAATTAGACAGTCTTCAAGAACCCTTCAAAAATTTGCGGCCGGAAGCCGAAGCTTCACTTGTATCTCTAATGTTATGTCAATACGAATATCTATTCCTATATATGCAAGTATGTGGCATGTGTCTAAACCAATTTTTGCATATATGCCTGTGTATGTGGTTTGTGTTTGTGTCTGATGAGCCAAGGTCAGAGCATCTTGATTCAAGAAGCATTTCGGCCTTCAATTGAATATTTAGCCGAAGATTAGAGGCTTTAGTTTCCTCCTGGCCGAATAACTATTTTTAATCATTTTTACACTGTGTTGGGCATTGTTGGGGATATTTATTTCTGAACTGTTAACATGGGCTTGATAAAATACTAAAATATTCGTGCGTGACGCGGTCGTAAAAAAATATTTCTTCAGCTGGGTTTGCAAAATTTCCGCATCACTCTGCTGATAGCGCCCAGTAAAGAAGCCAACCCGAGCCTGGCATCAAACGAGCAAACTAAAATTTATCTTGAAAAAGTTTTTATTTAGTCTGCGCCGCGCCTGCATTAGTTTTGCCACACATTTCGTTCAATTTCAATTTATTTGAATCGATTGACATCAGCAGAATCATTTTTTGGATGCCAGGGGGCGAAGCTATGGCTAGTTTCAGTTGAGGCTTCCGAAAGACGTTTCTCCATAATGAATGCTAAATTATTATAGTGCGTACAATAATAGAAAAAAAGTGGAGAAACGCAAAGACCCACAGAGACATTAGTTAAATATTTATTCGGAAATTTCATTCAAGGCTATTTTGGCTGCGCCAATTTGTTTGAGAATGAAATTAATTAGCTTCCAATTTCAAAATATTTTGTGTTTAAAAAAAATGTAAAACATTTCGGTCGCAATATTTTAATATTTCTAATATAGCTTCGGCTCTGGCCTTAATCTATTGTGGCCCGCCCTCTGATCCCCAAGTAAAGATGACAATAACTAAATCAACATGTTAAATAGGCGTTAAATTTGATTGAAAAATAATAACGATTAAGAATTACAGGGGTCTCCACGATTATTGAATTCTATTTGTTACTCCCTCCAACATCCGTGAGTGTGGGAAAATAAAAATTAATTTTAGTGGCAAGGAGGGCAGTAAGTTAAGATTAGCTAAAAGTTAATTTGAAACGAATCTGACAATAATTGAGCTTTTGAGGAATTTTGTCCTGAAAGTGGTACTTTTGTACCCGCCAACTTAAGCCGAAAAGTATACTACGAACTTCAGTTCCGCCAATCGTGTTTGGAGCTTAAACAAAAAACCGCTCATTGTAAGTTATCATGACATAGTTTCTCTATAAAAACCACGTTCTATCGGTTCTTGAAATGCAGCAGGAAATTTTTGAGAAAAAATAATTCGCGCAAAAGTGCGAAAACAAGTACTTTCTACACATTAACATCGTTTTAGTTCCGCCCCTACAACATTTTGAGTTTAATAGAAAGCAAATATTTTATGATTTATCCTTTTAGGGTTACTTTGTTTGCTACACTGCCTCTAGAATCACTTGATGGAAAGGCAGAATTTCAAAGGATTCACTAACACAATTAAGTAATGAAGCAATCAACCCACTGAGCCCGTTTTAACAATTTTTAGTCAACGACCCCAGGAAGGCTTCCTGCGTGAGATTAAAAATCAGTTTTTATCATAAACTTAATTGAGGCTTCAGGTGTGGCGTTTTTGTCATTTGTGAGATTAGCGTCAGTTGCGCTCAGTTTGCGTGGTCACCGCTTGAAAACTATTCAATGTTCGTGGTGACCCCTGTAGTAAGGGCTGGCTAGTCAGGATTCTCTGCCCCAACCACAAGGCTACCCTTGTTAAATGAGTTATCCGGTTCGGGGTACAACTGTCGATAACCTCTGTACCTGCGGGCCGAATACGCCACTGATCATCAGCGATGCTTTGATTGGAGCGCGGCAGATACCAGTAGATTTTCCTTAACGAAAACATAAAAAGATCAATAAGTTTATACTAAGATTATCTTTCAATTTAACCGACATATTATACGTTTCTTTATCCTTGCATTAAATGCGATAAGCTCACTTCGTCATTTTTTCCTTTCATATGTGATTCTAAATTGAGAAAAATACTTTTTCATATGTTTTGACGATACAATTGATTCTAAGATTTCAGGGTGAAAGATGCTGAACATTACTCTTCTCGACAGTTAATTTTTGCATTTTATTCTGAAAAATGTACAGTAATTTTTTACCGTTTTTTGGATTATTGAAAATGTTTATATTTTGTGATATTTTTTCAGTTTTCAGTATTTTGTAATGTCATCCATATACTATAACTGAAGCTAAGTATAATTTGAAGCCCTTAACGTCCATAGTTAACTGGTGATGCCAAATCTTACCCACGGACAGAATGCACCGCCAGTGTTGATTCGACAGTGATTTTGGAATCTGTACGAATGGTCGTAATCCAAAAAAATGTTTCGGGAAAGGAAATCGATAGTCAAGCCGAACTTTGTGATGCACTCTACAGACAAATGAGCAGCTGTCAGAAGTGACCCGCCAACCCCTTTGGACACTTTTTTGAGAACTCAGCTTACAAAGTTGATGTGAACAACTTGATTTTGTACTCGTTCAGCATTCGCATTTAGCCTTCTGGTTACAAATGAATTAGGAAAACCCCCACAACCCTAGTTCATTGCATGATAAAGTATGTTTTTTGTGTTTTTATTTTTATTTTTATTTTCTTCCTTCATAGACATCCCTTCAAAATACTCCCTGAATTTAGTCTTACGAGTTTTTCAATACCTATCGAAAAGTCCAAAGTGATGATATTGGGACAAATTTGAAAGTTAAAGGTTCTCAAAAGGGTGTCCAAAAATACCATCAGAACAGTGTCGCATGTGACCTTTTCCAAAATGTTCTTAAAGTTTATTCCAACCCGACGCATTATTAAACAGAACGCTTTTCAGTAACGAAAGCGTTTGCTGTTTGCAAACATGTTCAGCAGACCGATCAAGTTTTGGGAGCAAAACCAAACACGGGATTCCCCTTAAGGACACACGCGACAGAACTTCTTAACAAGTGTTGAGGACTTACCATAGGGCGGCAAGAGCGAGTTCTTCCCAACCACCACTTGCACGTCCGAACTGTCATAACGTGAGCTGCGAATGCCGTTGTTTGGGTGGAACGTCCAGTAGATCCTACGATTCACGCAGTCCCCTGCCACCGCTCGGTTGACCGAGCCAATAATCGTTCTCAGCGCCTAGCCCGCTTGGCCGCCATCGTCGAGCGGTTGGTTCCAGAGTGTGTCACCCTGGGCAAACACCAGAAACCCCCAGCACGTTGAGCGCTCGAAAGCGAAATGGCGAACTTGAGCGGCAGCAGCAGCCGCATAAAAGACGACCGTATGCCTCCCATCTGTATTTTAAATTGCTTACAGTTATACTCTGACATTTGGAAATGAAAAGTGATTCAGAAAGTTTTTATAACAAACTGAAATTCGTCTGGAGACAGTCCTTTAAAGAACATGTCGACACGAATAAACAACATACTGACGTAATATCCTTTGAACCCGAATACGATGTTGTGGCCATTGGCTGGCACTCTTGCAACCGAGGAACAAGCAATTATACTAACCTAATATCCTTTGTACCATGGGCAACGTTTAGGATCCCTGGATCGTCTTTTTATGTCTGACATCGCACTAGACGCTGCTTGATTGCGCAGTATGCACAAACGCGCGACCCACATCGTGGACAAGTAACCCTCTGCCATCATAACTGCCTGATCACCAGAAACAGTCTCAAAGGAATGAACGCGCTCCTGCATACGCGCAATTAGCGGACAGGCCATTTAGAATCTTGACTATAATGTATTGTCCCTACCGGCGAACTAGCTGTACCTATTCGATAATGTAATAATATGTGAATTAACACACGAGAGCGGCCAAATATCCTCTTGTAGTTTCTGTTTGCATGTCATACGGGCTATGGGACCAGAAGTGACTCCAGAGATAATCGCTGAATTTTTCAACAATTGCTACACTGATGTCCGAACAAACTACCCAGGAGCTCGTTTAGGGTCCTTTGAAGTTGCATTCAAGACCCTTATGGTAAGACCAGGGTTAGTCATAGAGACAACATTCATTTTTCCTAAAAGTGAACCCAAAATTCGACCTTTTGTTATTGATCATTTCAAAACTGTTTGGGTGTGGGGTCTGATTTCCAGACCCACAATATTTCATATCATTTTCAAAGACTTCAAGTTTTTTAACAAACTCGAATTTGTTCTTGGTCCAACATAAGCTCCATAACAACTGCAAATGAAAGGTTCACACCTTTCAAGACTATCAATATTTATGGAATAAGCAATGTTTTTGAAAATCTTTTGAAGTTTCAGAGGTCTTGGAAATCAGACCCCGCAACCTCACAATTTTCAAAATAACTAATGACAAGATGACAAATGTTTAGCCCAATCTTGCCACTTGAAAGGGCCCTTAACGAGCCCCCGGACTGACCTGTGGTACACAACATAAAAATGGGATACAATCTAAACTTGTTGAATCAATTATTTTGTCTGCAAATTGAAAATTAATAGTAGCTGTTTATGTTTTTAAACCAAAACAAAAATGTCGCTGAGAACATTTATATGGAAGCGTCTACTAAAGCTTTCGCTTGTCATTGTTGCAATCGCAGAAGTATTTCCCCTTTCGCGTCTGATGCAAACCTCAGTAAGCACTAAGTCTCTTCTAACATTACGACAGACGACTGTATAGTCATCTCCGGTCGACAATGCGGGTGAGACTTGAGAACTAAAAAAGAAAACACTGTAGTCTCTGGGTTCAGTCTGGCTTCGGGCAAGTTTAAGTGGAAGGGTGCGCTGTATGTGAGTCAGCCTCTGCCGAAAGTCACATTTGATGGCACAGCATTTATGCAGCACAACAGAGCATATCGTTCATCAAGTTGATGGACGATATGCTGTGGCCGGATCGCAGCCCATTTCTTAATGTAAACAAGTTTGTAAAGACGACTAAATTTTCAGCTCGTCGTTATTTTCCGTCTGCAAGCCCTAAAATCTTGCAAATCAATCTGAATTTCCGACCTTTCTTATCAAAATACATCGAGCTGTGCTGCTGGAATGATACGCCCTTCTTTATTGGTACTCGTAGCGGTAGTATTAATACCGGTACGTGCGGTGCGACATGTAAATGTTATTGAATACCTTAATTGGAGTTGCTGAGCTACATACCTTAAACAACTAATTGTTCTATTTGTTGCCAGAATTTAAAAACAAATTATTTCTTTGCTTCGCTTTCTCAGCAATGTAAAAAAAATTCAGTCTAATGGAAATCGGGAGCCTTTATATGATCTTGAATGTTTTAAGAATTCGTCAAACGATTTCATGTTCAGTAAAATTTTACGTCTTTTAAAAAACTCAACTAGAGAAGATGTTAGACGCAAAGCGGAATAAGGCAAAAGAACTTTCGAAAGATCACTGCTTATGAGAAGTCATGATTATTCAAACAAGCGATATCTGTTAACATGCTCTATAAAGGGTTGTAGCATGCAAGTGCAGTAGATCGTGATTAACATAGATAACTGTCCCCCTCCCATTTTTGTATGCACCATCAGGAACCGGAAGTTCAAGCTTGTTACGATGACTTGAGACTATGAGAAAACAGAGCACACGCACAAGAAATTATTAATAACTCACAAGGAATCAATTACCAGTGTCGGTCTTAGGTGAAAATGAAATTGTTTTCCTGAAAATCCATTCTTCTATTACGATTTTGGAAAATATCGCTTGCCGGGGACAAGGTCCTCTTTCATTTGGAAAAATTAAAAACGTTATAAAATCACTCAAATATTAAAGTCCCAGCAATAAACACAAATTTCTAAAATCGTTTTGTCTTCATATTTTTTGACATCCACTGTCCCAAAATTCAATTTGGAACCGATCGGCATGAGCACACAAGTTGCTGACATGAGGGCAGAACTATGGGCACTGGCGGAACTCGGATATTACAGTCCATTAGGGTGCATGAATAGTAATGATATACCAAATAACAGCCGTAGCTCTTTCCCTCGCTTTCTAAAAATCTTTGCCTAATGCCAACTAATTCGAATTAAATTTTGAACCAGTGGGTATCAAAAATTAAAGGAAAAAAGAAATTTAATAAATTGAGGTTTCTTAATAATTGGTGTGGCTCGAATATTCCAGTAATTTTCCAAATTCTTAAATTTTCCCAATTGAACAAACTCCTGTCCACAACACGCAATATTTTTTAAACGTATGCTAAAAGAAGAGGCTTTCAGCAAAAAAGTTTAACGACGATTGGAAACCTCTGGTAATTGATTCCTTGTCGGCGATGACTCAGACCGACACTGGGCATTTCACACACTTATTTCATTCCATAGATATGCCGATGTGCAAGGTCCAGGTCCAATTCCCAACGAAAATGTACACGAGTGGATGGTAGCGTCGGCTTCTCCTGCCCCATCTCCCACTATTGTAACCGCAACAGCAGCCTCTGCAACGGTCTTAAGGACTGCTTTGACGGGAGCGATGAACTTAATTGCCCGTCGAAGGCCGGGTCTCCCCTTGCCGTCACCGTTTCCAGGCTGGTGCCTTGTGTTCTTCCCAACGGCATCTCGGGGGTGAAATGTCATGAAAGGGACATCTTCTGCTATCCATACGACCAGGTCTGCGACGGAGAGGAGGATTGCTTGGGTGGTTTGGATGAGCTTGACTGTCCGGCTGGGTCCCCGAAACGAAAAAACGCTGTTGTGCGGTGCGGCCGGAAAGACGAAGCGGAAAGATATCAGTGCTTGAATATTGTTGAGGAATATTGCTGGCCGGCTGAATGGAAGTGTGATGGTGGGCGGGACTGCGAGGACGGAAGGGATGAGGTAGACTGCCCAGTTGGAGTCAGTGGAGAAGGTAAGCATTTCTGCTTATGCCACACCTTTCTGCAATAGTCTTTCACGGCCTTAACATTTGCTCTAATTGCATTGTTATGCCGTAAACCGATGCTGATTATGTGGATTCGTTTTTATTTTGTTTGAACTTTATTTCTACAGTTTGAGGCCTCAGTTTTTGCTTCGCTAGTACTAGTTTGAAACAGTTTGTTACGTACACTTGAAATACCACTATTTGTAATTTTTATTTTAATGCACATGTTTGAACTCTAAATCTACATCCGTTAAGTAGTACTGAAGCTCTTTCGTTTATCAAAATCCTGAAAAGGAAATAGATTATTTGCTAAAATCTCTCTTAACCAAACTATCAATTAAAAATAGATTGCTCCTGAGATTGTTCGACCTCTATTTATATTTTTGCGGAATCTTTTCCTTGCCTCAAATGCTTATTTATTTAATACTTCTGATAAGGCAGCATTTTATACTCTGTATTTGAAGTTTGGGTTTGATTAGCTTCATTTCCAAAGGTTTACAACATTTGCATTTATTTTTAATTCATTTGTTTTCAACCTTCATATTCACTTTTCTCTTCCTTTCTCCCCTTTCATCTTAGAAAATTTTGCTAACAATGTTAAGTTTGCTTACCGTATTCTGTCTAATCATTTTTTGTTAGAAATCTTCCATGAATAGTTTGAAAATTGAAATGAAATTTAACACAGAGCTTTTCATTTACATTACCAGGAAGGGAAGTCGGACTAGAGCTTCCTCCGGTCACTTATCCTGCATGTAGACGGAAAGACGGCGGCCTGGGCTTTAGCTGTCACCGAGGAGGATTCTGCTTCCCCGCGTCATATTCCTGCGACGGACGGGCACATTGCCGGGACGGAACAGACGAAAAACACTGCCCCCTTGTATGACAATCGATTCTGTTCTCTGTTCTGTCACTTAATCACTCGTTCTGAGTGGGTCTTATTGTGATAATTTGCAATCCAATATCTGGTTGTGATTCCTCTCTCACGCTTCGCCGTGTCAACCTCCGTGATAAAGAATACAGAGTAGTTCCAGGTCGCCTGTAGTTTCACATTCCTCTATTGGTTAGGTGGCCGTGGGTCGTAGTGTTGTTAAGCTACACGTTTAGAACAATTTTAAATAGCTCAACAAGCGACTTCTGACTTTAAATAAAATATGCTGTCACTATGTTCAAGTCACAAAAATTAAAATCGATATTTAAAAAAATATTTTATTTCGGATCACTAAATTAGCATTGAGTGGGAGGAAATATTATTTAAAACCTTGTTTTGAAAGATCAAAATGCGATTCTATTTAAAATGAAATAAATTGTTTATTTAAATGAGCTTTGCCGGTGGGCATGAATCCATTTTATAGTCATTGAAACACTTTTTTTACACAACGCAATTGGGTAGCTCAGCTCCTGAAGGAGTCAATAAAAGTGCCCACGGAAAGGGCTTTGAAATGTTAGCCATGTCACCGACCGAACGACATCACAGACAGAATTTCTTTCAGTTTCACATTAATGCTTTCCCTCCCCCCCCCAACAATGACAAAGCGTCATGTGGTTTCCTGTCTTAGCCGTGACCTTTACAATGAACCTTTCATGCAGATGAAGACTTCTCCCTCAAGTGCGCAACTTGAAATGTCACACAAACAACCTCTTTACTGAAATCTCCCATGCAACAGCAGTGATTTTAACTTCGAGCCATTCAATAATATCATCCAATCTTTACAATGACATTTCGGTGCACTAACAAATAATGTAAGGGCAAGATATGAAATTCTGTATCTGACAGGAGCTGACCTTTTATAAATCCCATTACTTGGAACTCAGAATCCCATCAAATCCCATTATCTGAGAAAGTGGGCCACTCAATTATTGAAAACAGTTCGGGAGATTGTCCGTCGTAAATATTATTGCTGATTTAGAGGTCTGCGACTTTTCTGACAAATGCTGACTGACAACAACTATATAGACATTTTTTTCGAGAGCGAATTGCGTGGCCAGAACATAACATTCAGTTCTTTCCACATTGCTCATATCAATCCAACATTCCATATATATATCAGTAATAGATCAGATTGAATTCCAAACATGGATCAGCCAATCTATAACACTACTTACGTCCAACACAATGCCTTTAACTCGTCCCATTTGGCCATGAACACCACATTCTTTAACATCACTGGTATGGCTCGTCCCACGACTGTCCCCCAACTTACACTAGCTATGGTTGCTCTGGCATACATAGCACTTGTCATTGCCTTCCTAGCCTCACTGATCAACATTTCCATAATAATTGTCTACATACGTCGTCCGGTACTATTGAAGCCATTCAACGTGCATTTTTTTATCCTGCTGATTGATGATCTGATCTGTGGCATACTGCTGGGCTCGCTGCACCTTCAGAAGAACCTCCTGCCAAATACGATAGACTTTACCACCCGAGCAGCTTGCTCTTACTCCAAGTACACGCAGTGGACAGCCGCTTCGTGGATGCTAATACAGCATGCGGTGATTTGTGTTGATCGGTGGTTGGCGCTGCTAATGCCCAATTGGTACCGGACTAAAACCGTCAGATTTTCCGTGTGCATGGCGCTTTCAGGAATCGGATTTCAATTGACCCTGTACCTTCCGCTATTTTGGATCGATTACTTTATCGTGCGGCCGAAGGGTATCGATTGTCGTATCACTCTAGCCTTACCGTACTACCAGGTGTGGTAAAGAAAATATCACAAATAACTTTTTCTTTGAGCCATTTCAAGTAATAAAAAAAGTCAATTACTTTGATTAAAATACGCAAAAAAAGACGTTTCAAAAAGACAGTTTCAAAAGCATGACCGAATTATAACAGGAACATTTTTATCGTCCAACTTTAATACGTAAAAATGGTCAGATTTATAATAAATCTTGTCGGATAAATGAACCTACCCAGATAAAAGTTGTCCAAACAGTTTGCACCTCTCAATTCGTACTTGGACACATCGGCACAATAGACACTTCGTATCAATTGCCAATTGGGATCATGATAATTCGAATCTGGTCCTACCGAAGAGATATATATTTGGTGCGCAATGACAAGTTGTATTCCCTCCGTCGGAAATAGTCTCTCTCAATAGTGTCAGTGTAATCTCAAAACCATTAACTAAAATACTTTGGTTTTTTTCAACCCGCAATCAAACGAAGCGTGGTCTAGTAAATATGTCAGGTCTTTTGTTTAGAATACCGAATTTGGATGGGCTTTTTCGGTCTCAAAAGTAGAAGACCAAACGTCTGTATGCGAATAGTAGTTATGCGCAAATTGTCGCTTGCTACAATTTGTTTACAAGGGCAAATTGTTGAGATATCACATGTCTGAGTATGAAATGTAATTGGATACCAATTGAATTCCGAGTTCAGAGGTACAATATATCGGTATATAAGTTACCTGCGTACAAGATGTTGGACTTGCCTCAAAACTCGCGAACTCGTCATATACCGTGTTTAAATTTGACAAGTAACAAGTGCTGGCACAAATCGCCGAAGCTCGCAAATAAAGCAGTGTTTTGAACTTTTTGAAAATTTACACTTTGTAGTGCTACTGACTTTTCTTTTGCACTGACGAAATTTCTGTATTGCAGGTGTTTGTGCGATTTGCCACGATGTACATACCTCAGCTCATCATTTTCCTCTCGTATCCCGTGTTTCTTTACATTCTTTGGCACCGTCACAGTCAGCGCCAGCGATCTCAGATCAACCCCGTGGGACAATCTCAAGCCTCCACCGGCAGACCATCCACTAACAGGCTACCATCTAGAACAACTAAAAAACAATCACGTAACGAGCTACGACTGGTGCTGTGGTTCGTCTGCCTGCAGTTACTCTGTTGGGTTCCCGTAACTATTGCGACATTGTTAATCGTCTCGGCAGCGGGACGTCGTTTGCCATTCATGGTTGAGATTTTCTCAATGACGGAGCTGTTACCGGGACTCCTACTGCTGGCTGATCCCGTTGTGTATCTGGTGTTTTTGAAGGACGTTCGTAGGGAGGTGGCCGCGCAAGTTGGGTTAGCCTATCGGGCTGTTCAGGCAGTCGTTTCCTCTTACGTACACACAGGCTAGCAGGTATTCTAGCCTCACCCGCCCCCCACTTTATCTAAATACAGACGGACTCATTTGAATCCCGTTGCAATAATCCAAAATCGCTCGGCAGAAGACTGGTCATTTTTTCTATCGCACACAGGTGATCTGGATCTGCTCACGATAGATCCAAAAAAGACGTAACCCAAATAGGAGTTCTTGACAGTTTCAAGTCTCCACGAATGGACGTTCAGAGAAGGGGCCGCTGTGTCACTGGAAGTTGAGCAATTAGTGTTGCTGATTTCAACGTATGCGGATATCCGAGGACAACGTAGACGGCTTGACTCTTGAAGCATACTTCTCTACATGGGCATGTCTTGTTTGCTGATATGTTTCCTTTTATATTCACATGTGACAAAAACCTTGCGCTAACCGATTTAGATCATTTAACTCAGTTTGTGTTTATTAAACGAGCGAAATTACTTAAATCGGTTAGCGAAAGGTTTTCGCCACATATGTAATCTTGTGCCGGCTTGTGCTATGCCTCCTGCGTCTTTTGCTAGTTTTGTTCCCGCCCACTCTCCCCTTAGTTTTGAATGAGTGTTTTGCTACTTTCCGACGCTTTCAGTCCTTGTTTTCTCATGCTACTGCTGCGGTACGTATTTGTCACACGATATGCATAAATCATTACTCATTTTTATTAGTGTTTCCCTGTTTCGTACAAACAACGGAAGTCAGCTCGTTATAACACTGTAGGATGACATTCATCTTTGAAGCTTTCGTTTTAAAAATATGTTGATCTACTTAAGAACCGACGAATGCGACATACATATAAATATAAACCTCCAGCAAAGGTCAATACTTAAGAGAAACTCATCGACTACAAGAGGACTGCAGTAAAAGTGAGTTCCTAATCACGTTGTCGTTGGAATCATGTATCCAGCTTCGTCATTTTTTTCGAGGTCGCGTTGTCGCAAGACATCAACAAAAATTCTGTCAAACGTTGGCCGTCTCTCAGGACATTCAGACCAGCAAAGAAGAATGAGATTACGCCTGAAATTAATCAAAGACAGTATATTACTTAAATATTAATCCGTCCGTTTGCCACAAACTCACAAATCGCTCGAACAACAGTCCGGTATGATTAGACGGTTTCCATCAGCCAAGAATTGCCCTAAAACAGCTAATGAAAATCCTCTCTCTGTCCTCTGCAGAGCATACGGTCGCTGCCCTCGTGTAAGCATTTCCCACACGACGACCCCATAACTCCACTAAAGCATAAATTTATAGATTAAGTTTTATAATAAACAATTTTGTTTCTTTAGCAAGAAATGGTGTAGAGGCATAATAATTACCACATCTGATTGAGTGCTGAATCTGTTGCGCTCAAAGGATTCCGGAGCCATCCAATAAATGGGTAACGCTTGACCGGGCTGAGCGATGTAATAAGAGTTCCCCGATTGCTGGATATCCCGGGCCAGCCCGAAATCAGCAATTTTAACCGTCATTAGGTGGTCCAACCTGTTCAGTGGTGAATGCAAAATGAATCATTTGTATAAGAAGGAAACATTTCAAATAAAATTTTGTAAGAATTATTGCGAAGCTTGTTAAAATAAGATTACAAAATTTTGGCGTTGGGCGAAGGAACCTTTTGATCTGAGCCGACCAAAAATCTTTCGGTATTGTCAGTAATAACAGTAACTTACATGCAATTTCGAGCAGCGAGATCCCGATGAATTATTCGCTTGCCAGACAGGTTAGAAAGATAGTCCATTCCTTTAGCGATTTGAAGTGCGAAATCTAGAACTCTATATTGCGGTAGCGGAGCCTAGTTGCCAATAAAAATGGACAATCCCGTGAATGTAACATGCTATTACTAGTCGAAGCTGTTTTACCCTTAAGCTGGAGACATATTTGTGTAGATCTCCCTTTTCCAAAAACGGCAACACGATGAGAGGTGTAACTATCCCATCCATTGTTTGCACGCAGATGCCAAGTATCTTCATGACGTTGGTATGCACCAAATTTGCCATCACCTCCGCCTCTTTGATGACTCCTTCGATCTGTGCTTGACTTTCCACTTCATTTAAAGGAAACTGAGTTTGAAGGCGTTTAATGGCCACTCTTGTGGGGCTCCTTTGCATTTGATTGGCTTGTTCATATCGGCCTGATGGGATGTTTTGAAGAAGAATACCTTCGTAAACGACTCCGTAGTTGCCTAAAAATAGTATCAAACGATATGCTTTTTTCTTATATTCACAGGTCCTTCATATGTAGCGCAGTTGGGGTCCTGTGACACGCAAGGTAGAAAACGCCAAAAGTTGCTACCGCACGGACCAGCGCCTATACTTGCGTTTAAAGCGAGTGTCATGTCCATTGATCACAGCCGCGATACTAAATGCAGATCAAAGTGTCGCCCTGTCACAATGTTTACCGTGGTAAACGTCTGTCGGTTTACTAAAGTCCCTCAGACATTCCCCACAAAACGTAGAAAGCGTAATATAACTCCAGACCATGCGTACCTTTACCAATTATGCGACCAAGCTTCAACAGCTCGGGCATAAGGAGATTCAATCCCGTATTCTGCACGACCTCCTCCAAGCCTGTCGATTCAAACCTGCCGGCCGTGTCGGTATCAGGAAGTGTCGTTGCGTTTTCAGTTTCAATACTTGCTGCAACAAATGAGGAACAGAGAAATTGGTATATAATTCAGAATATCCAGTAGAGTACCGGTCGTTTTGCCGAATATTCAACTTAATCGTTCAGCTCAAGCCCCACCCCCTCAAAAAATTTATAGGGGGGTGTCGGAAGGCGATTGCAACAATCTTTCAGAAGCTTTGCCCTTCTAAACCAAAAATATTTCTGTCGACGATAATCTACTTCGCACGGAGTGCTGGATTAGAGAGTGTCGTATCGTTCGAAATCTAAGCAATCATTGACTCAACATTACTGCAAAATTTCTCCTCAGCAGAAAACATTTTTTTTGCTATAAGTCTCACTGTCTTTTCACTAATTGATTGGTATGTATCTACAGGTCCATCAATCAAATTCCGGACTTTCGTATTGCTTATCATTGCAAATTTCAGTGGCGGACAGACCGTTGGACCGACCAGGATATTGAATCTCTGGCCGTAGGAGTTGGACGGGGGAGGGTGGGGTTCTTGCATGTTGAAGCTGCTTTCCCCTCCTCGCTGACCGAGGGGGCCTCCTCCTCGCCCACCCCAAACACCACGCATTTGGCTTGTCATGTCATCCGACCTCAATCTGCCACTGACAAACCTGACCGTTTCCGTTACTATGAAATAGGACTAACCTTCGTCTACGCTAACTGTAGCTGATTCTGAAGCAATTTGGCCAGGTGGATTAAATGACGCTGTGCTCTGCGAGACGATTGTAGTACGAAGGATTGGTGCCACTTCTGCATTTGTGTGACGGATTCTGCGTTTCAAGGCACGTGCTCGACAGAAGCATATGAAACCAAGCAGTGAGACCACTGCAGTTCCAACGCATGTCGTCACCATCAGAATACCAAGTAACGGTGATGATTCCCTAGTTCCATCTGTAGAAAACCAACACCGATCGTTCAGCATGGTGTTGTCGTAATAAACTCCATAAAGAAGAATTACCATATTTTGTGACGCAATCTGACCGTGAAGTGCAGGACTTGTTATTGCACCAAGTGCAATTGAGAGATTTCATGGAGCCCTCAACACACATGCGTTCGTCAGTTTGCATCGCACAGCCCAATGGCAGAAT
>LRSR01000690.1:0-10913 GCA_001579985.1 Hypsibius dujardini
ACTGAGCCGGGGATATTTACAATTCCGTCATAAATCTCGACTAGTGTATCTCACATCCGGATGGGTCAAACAGATTGTAGTGCTGCTTATGGTTCGCACCTTGCTTTGCGCAGTCACGAGGCCCGTGAACTGAAAATCGTCTTTGCTCTGTACTGTTACATTATGTGTAAGGAATTTAACTTTTTCGCGTCCACGCGCCGAAACAGACAACAACCCCGGCTGGAACTGTGTTTGCACTATATAATGGCTGCCTTGTTGACTGTAAATGGCGGAAAAAGCCAAGAACTGTATGTGTACTCCCTCCCTCGCCCGTAGCTGTCACTGTCGCTAATCAGAAGACAGTTTTGTGATTGATGACGAATTCACTTGGCACAGGTAAAGGCGCTTTCTAGCAAAGCGCTAAGTCACACAAGCGGCTGGCCGACAGGTGGCGCTCGCACAAGCGACTGGCCGACAGGTGGCGCTCGCACAAGCGGCTGGCCGACAGGTGGCGCTCGCACAAGCGGCTGGCCGACAGGTGGCGCTCGCACAAGCGGTAGCCGACAGGTGGCGCTCGCACAAGCGGCTGGCCGACAGGTGGCGCTCGCACCGTCGTTCGCCGAGTGCTATTATAATCGTTCCCCGTCATCAGCGGTTATCGATCGCCCAAAATAGAGTCATCGACATCATGCATCGCGCTTGGCATCCTGCTCCACGTGCTCACATGCACACAATTTTTCTCTCTCTCGCAGTGCCATAGAAAAAAAACATCCCCAGAACTTCGTCAATCCTCTTCCCAATGTGCAATTTCTTCCAACGGAGAACCTAACGGTAAGCAAAACAAACGCTTGCCTATCGCTTCAGCCACCCGGAAAAACAGTAAGGCAGCAAATTCTACATTGGCCATTTTTTAAAAGGATCCCGAAAAACCGGTGGACCGAGCACGACCACGACCATTCACAGCAAGTGCTGAACTCACTGCACTGCAGAGAGAGAATGCAGTCGAAACAGCCGAAAACTCCCAACATGGACATGGCCAACTCCATCTACGAGAAGTTGCCGGCGTTTACGGACATTTTCGACGAAGAGACCTTCTACATCACAGCCATCGCCGTGGTGATCGGGGCCTTCCTCGCGGCATTCATAATGTCGCGTTTCGTGAAACTGGACGTATCCGATTACTGAGGCAGCCAAAACAGCACACGGATAACCCTTCCCCCCGGCTTCTTCTCGCCTTACTGCACTGCACCAGATGTACAGAGACAAAATGTCTCACACCACTTCTCATGCGCACCGTCGAGTACATTCCCCATTCCGAGGCACATCCGGAGCACTCTTACTGCACATCCCGGTACGTCATGCCAGACGATCCCGTTCCTCTTGTTCCTGCAGTCGGCGAAAATACTCCGGCCCTTCATCCAGCCAGCCCATGAAATCGTGGATCCTCATGAGCTTAATTTCTGGACGAAAAAAAGAGAATCAATCCGGCTCTAGACAAGACTTTGGTGTCAGGTCTAGACAAGACTGTTGGTCTCAGGTCTAAACAGGACCGTGGTCTCAGGTCTAGACAAGACTGTTGGTCTCAGGTCTAGACAAGACTGTGGTGTCAGGTCTAGACAGGACCGTAGTCTCAGGTCTAGACAGGACCGAGGTGTCAGGTCTAGACAAGACTGTTGGTCTCAGGTCTAGACAAGACTGTTGGTGTCAGGTCTAGACAGGACCGTGGTGTCAGGTCTAGACAAGACTGTTGGTCTCAGGTCTAGACAAGACTGTGCGAAAATGGGAGAACGCGTTTGGTTCTTTATAGATTTCTTCCCGGTGTTGATAGCATACCATGTGGCACTTCCAGCCGTTCCATCTGTTCGATGACACGAGCACAATAAACTGATTGGAGATCGAGGTCCGTCAACACCAGGATGTTTAGCCCGTATTCCGGGTCGTCGTCATCAGTCAAACGACGCTTCACCTCTTGGGAGAAAAATTTCGTGCAATCGACCATGACACGGACAGACCTAGAACGTCGAGATTTTTAAGATATCCTACTTAAATGAATCTGCGCTAATTGCCACCACAAAACCATTACGAGTTTGTGTTCGTACCGTTCAGTGTTTGTTAGCCTATCCCAGTCAGTCTGCAAATCCGCATCGTGTTGGTGCATGTCCTTCCATCGCTGAATTTCCAGCCGACCGAGATCCTTCGTTTCGGTCGTTTGGTCCATCCAACGAATGGCGTCGCGAACGTTCCGGTTCTTCTTTCCACGATCCAATTCCTCCAACACTGAAACGACAATACATGACTACCTGTTTCTGCCCGCCTGTCTGTCTGTCTGTCTGTCTGTCTGTCTGTCTGTCTGTCTGTCTGCCTCCTTAGCTACTAACCGTAGGCTGGGATAACAATCTTGAACTTTTTGCAATCATACAGACGTTGAACGAAATTCAGCTTCCGTACGAGACAGCTCGTGTCGATCACAATGTACTTCGGCAGGTCCGACCGTCTAGCCATATAACCCTTCTCGCGCGTCTTATTCTCTTCCGCTTGGAAGGCCTTGCCGAGTCGCATTGCCATTTCCAATTTGCGATGAATTTTAGGGCCAGTCTGGAACACACAATCATTCCCATGTGGTTATTTAACCAAAGCACCAGCACCTTCTGGTGGGCATGCACACGTGGCAAAAACCTCAGGTCGACCGAATTAAAGCCAACTTTTTACCGGCGTCCAGCAAATGAGGTGGTCGGAGTTTGAGCCAATTTCAGCCAATGCATGAGGTTCTTTCTCACACCGCTTGATTGATTGATTTAACACCAGATCGCCGAAATAATTCAAAGTCAATCAATCAATCGACTGCGTGATCAGCTGTGGTAAAAAACGTCTGCACGCATTGGCCGAGATTGGCTCAAACTCCGACCACTCCATTTTGCTGGGCGCAGGTGAAAATTTGGCTTTAATTCGGTCGGCCTGAGGTTTCTGCCACGTGTTTATGCGCTTACGTCCGGCACTGCGCCGATCTGTTTCCGCTGGAGATTGCATCGCCAGTTCTTATGAATCGAATCGTAGGTGGCCACGCCACACTTTTCCAGCACGTCCGTCATGTCGTTGAATCGATGGACCAAAAGGATCATCTGATCGTATTTCAAAAGAAAAACAGTTGAAATCCAACATCACCCACCGAAACAGGAAGAGTTGTCATACTTTTTCCGTCTCACTCAGTCCACCGGGACGAGTGTGCCAACCGGACCAGTCCAGGCGGTCAAGCCAGTCCTGCAGCGGCAGAGTGTCCCGCAGAAAGAGCTCTTCTTCCAGCGGAAACGATCCAATACCATTGCCTACCAAAAAATGAACTCACAAAATGAATAGTAACAAAAAAAAAATTTAAAAAAAAATTTAAAAAAAATTAAAAAAAAATTAAAAAAAAATTAAAAAAAAATTAAAAAAAAATTTAGAAAAAAATTTAAAAAAAATTAAAAAAATTTATTAAAAATTTTTTTTATAAAAAGGGCACTGGAAGCAGACTTACGATTGACATACACTTCGACGAACTTCGGGATGCAAAGAAGGTTGACGATATCAACGACGTTGCAGATGATGTCCGGGAAGTTCTACCGCGGACGAGGTCTCCTTGATTATTATTAATTATTGCGTCTGTATCTTGCTTACCACAAGGCAAAAGCCCCACATTTCCGTGTCGCAGCGAATCCACTGGAACAGCAGCGACATCAGCGGCAGATGCATCTGCGTGTCCATGAAGCCGAGAAAGGCTTGCAGATATGAAGTGCCCATGCTGGAATGTTCCTCTGCAGATGGAGAGACCGTTTAAAATCCACTTTCAACACTTCCCGCAGCAGTGCATGAAGTACCGGCAGAATAATCGGCTGAATCAAAGTCATATTCCGAAGTGTCGTCCAGCCGAGAGTCGTGCCAGTACTCCTCCATGGACTGCAAGTCCAGGTCCAGCTCGAAGCGCGAACTGGACGGACCGAGAACTCCGGGCGCATCGCCTGCGGATCAAATGAAGAAAGTTCTTTGAAATTTCCTCAACGAACGCGTGCCCATTCCGTTCATACCACTTCCACACTCCTCGACGGCATCCGGGAAGGAAGTTCCGGAGACGACGGTAGAGCTGTCCGATTTCTTCGGCGATTTGGACTGCAGAGGGAAACTTTACAGACACAAGGGTAGCAGACACGCCAATCTGCCTGAATTTGTTTTCTCACAGATAGCACATCTAATATGCACGTTTTAGCCCTGGCCTTGGCGAGAAAAATACCGAAAGAGACCCCAAGTTTTGCACTAACCGCTTAACCATTGACTTTAGTGGTTGATTGCTTGATCTGGTCTCATTTATAGCTAGATTATATTTTCCATATACGATTTCAGAAGAGGGAATCCAGAATGTCTGAACCCAGTTGTAAGTGAGACGAGATCAAGCAATCAACCATTCAAGTCAATGGTTAAGCCGTTAGTGCAAATGGGACCCTTCCGTTTTTTTCTCGCCAAGACCAGGGCTCGAGGACAGACAAGGTATATTTCTAAAATGTGCATATTTAATTCACTATCTCCGAAAAAAAAATTCAGGCAGATTGGCATGTCGGCTACCATTCCGACTCCTTGTTAAACCAAAAACAGTGAGTTACCTCAATCAGCTGTCGGAGTTTTTCCAATTCGCGCACGACGATCTGTGTGTCGGGCTCCGGGACCAGATTGAAACTGGTATAGCTGATCCAGTGTCGGAGATTATCGACGATGCAGCTGGTGATCTTCCCAAACATCGCCACGATGAATGCACACAGAGTGCCCAAATGATCGCCTCGCTTGACGTCCACTTGTGGGGAAAGAACAAAAACAGAATTTCGACCAACTGTAAGAGAAGTTGCTTCAAGAGAACTCTCATTACCAGTCCAAAGCTCCTCAGGAGCAGTACTCGTGTAGTGGAACTCGACAGACAGACAGACAAACAGACAGACAAACAGGCAGACAGACAGACAGACAGACAGACAGACAGACAGACAGACAGACAGACAGACAGACAGACAGACAGACAGACGATATAAACGCGGAGTTCTACTAGAGGCAAACTCTAGCGTAAGCGGCAACTGGGAATAGGTCGAAAGTGGTAGTACCTTCTGTGCGTTTGAGATGGTACACGGCAATGACCATTGCACAAACTTTCCAGAGGAGATTCGGGTGCAGGTACGAGGTGGTGGTGTAGTGGGCACTTTTCCAGCTTCCGGCATCAGGAGCAGGCCGTTCCAGCGTGGCCGACAGGTAGTCCAAAGCCGATGAAAAGCGTGCCCGCATCCGTGTGACATCTCTTGCATCAGGGAAACGATTTGGTTAACACAAACATACCGAAACGAATCCTCGTACTCCGATTCTGACTTACAAGTCATCGTCCAGCAAAAGGCCGTGAACGATATTTAAAACGTGGACGGAGAAGACCTTGATGATTTCCCGCGGATCATCATCCAGTCGTGGCTTCTCCGTCTCAACGCCGTGTAGGACGCAGAGTTCGTAGACCGGTCCCTTCATGACCTCCAGGTTTTTCAGGTAATATCCGTAGCGATTCTTTTTGCAGGCACTAAACATTTTTCATCGGGTATACGGGAGAAAGTAAATGCGAGATCATGATCATCTATCCACTGACACATACACACACGGCCACAAATTTTGGGTGGCAGAGTTCGAGCCATCAGGGTGGTCTGAGTTCGAGCCATTAGGGTGGTCTGAGTTTGAGCCATCAGGGTGGTCTGAGTTTGAGCCATTAGGTCGGTGAGTCTCGAGTTTGAGCCATCAGGGTGGTCTGAGTTTGAGCCATCAGGGTGGTCTGAGTTTGAGCCACTCTTGGCTAGAGTTTGCCACTGCTTTCTCTTGAATCTCTCATTTAATGCCTGGTCCAGCGGAAAAGTTTAGATCGAGCAAGCTGCTCTAAATTGCGCCTGAATAAACGAGTTCGATCAATCTATCAATTGAGTAGAGACTGCATGGTCAGCTGTGGTCAAGAGCGCGTGCGCGAGCGGTGACTTACTTCGGCTTGAACTCAGACCACCCATTTTGGCTTAAAGTCTGCCACCCAAAATTGTGACCATGTGTGTGTGCGTACCTCAAGAGACAGTAGAAGGTGGCGGTGAAGGGCTCGCCGAGTTCTTTCTGCACAATTCCCAGACAAGAAATGGCGCGCCCGTCTGACGGCCTGGTCAGTTCGGCGATCTCGTAGTAATGTGAGGCGAGTGCGTAACTCTTCTGGTCGAAAGACGCCGAATATCGGTCTGCAAATAACGAAACGGTTGAATACACCGGTGCTGTCAAATATATTAACCCCGTTAATAAATACAGAAAATATTTACAGAGATCTCCGATTGAGCAAAGGCACCGGGAGAGGAAAGAGCGAATCCAGATCACATGCTCCGGCTTGAACTTGCCGATGGCGCCTGACGCACATGCCTCACACAGTGCCGATAAATCTTCCATTCCGGTGATCTTCAGTTCAAACCGCACCAGGAAGGTTTCGATGAAACCGCGGAATGCTGCGCATCCCGACGTTAGCAAATCTTGGAAGGCGGCCTGATACTTAGGAGAGCTTTGAATCTAAAGAAGAAACAGATTAGCAGCCACAGGCAAGCTTACACAAATACGGTAAAAGAATCCTCCCGGCAATGACCGAGAAAGGCCAGGAACAACAGACAAGCCAATAATAGACAGGTGGACCACAGACAGATAGATAGGCAGACGAACAGACAGACAGACAGGCAGGCAGGCAGACAGACAGACAAACAGACAGACATACAGACAGATAGACAAACAGATGGACAGACAGGCAAGCAGACAGGCAGACAGACAGGCAGGCAGGCAGGCAGGCAGACAGGCAGACAAACAGACAGAGGTAGACAGACAGGCAGGTTAGGCAGTCAGTATTAATGCAACCACACCTCGGGTTTATCGCTTGCCCCACGGACCAGCGGATACATAACAGACCGCCAGAAGACATCCTCGTACTTGGACTTTAACAGCTTCGGATCTTTCCGAATTGCTTTGGTGGTCAGCGAGATGAATCTAGACAATAAATAATCATACACAGCTTCTTTCAGTTCAATAGACCGATCAACTAGAAGCGTAGGTAGGGTGTCGACTGTCACGCCTCAGCTCACCCCAGTCGTGCATTCCTTAGCTCCCAATCCGTAATCGCTTCCGTCGAATCCAAGTGAGCAATCAAGTGTTCCAATTTGATGCGTTGCTCTTCATAAACGCTGCAAACGCCAACGAACAGCCACCGGCCAATAACAACCGTCCTCAATCAGGCAATCAAATTGTCAGACAATGGTCCAAATAATTCCAAATTTTTTCAAAATCCACAACATATCAATCAATCAATCAATCGCTCATACAATGGTCCAAATAATTCCAATTTTTTTCAACAGCCACAACAGAGCAATCAATCAATCAATCGACCACTCATTCACTAATCCACAGCGATCCTCCAAATGCTAATCGATCAATCAAGCGATACATTAACTGAGGAAACCTGAACAACATTCCCCTCTCACGCATACTCACCTCAATAAACCTTGAAATTTCGATGCCTGTAAATCCGACCGAGACAGCGATTTGGATGCTTTAATGGCTGCCTCTTTTCCGGCAGTCTCCTTCCTCTCGACGCTCATGCTGTGGTAGTGCTATGAGATACAGGATTCTGTTACTAACCGGCTCCTTGACCCTACCGAGCGTCGAATAAATCCATGAAAGATTACTGCCCAATTCAGTTTTATGGTTCTCGATTAAAATCCATGTCAAAATCCGTTAAATATTAAATTTACAAATCCATAGAATTAATTTTATTAATGTGCATAAAAAACATGTAAAACAGCTGATCAACGCTCACGCAGTGCGGTATATATTAGGCCAATCAAAAATGAGATTACCATCAAGTCGACCAATAGCCGTAGTGGAAGGAGGCGTAGCCTGCCAAATCGGAAAGCATGCGCTTTTAACGCAAATGGTTCAGTTCGATAGAAATTGAGGTGCGCTGTCACAGGGAGAAAATATAATAAGTGTGGAAAATTTGATCTGTATTTCAAGTCAACTTTCCTCAATGCAAACAGTGTTATTTTTCCGTTTACTGCCTCATTTGGTCGTAACGGAGATCTGCAGCGAAGACCCAGCCACACTTTCAGTGCAGAATGTTATAGCAGCCAGTGAAGAACCCTCCGCTTCCCCTGCGTTTTTTGCCTTTTTAAACCTGGATAAGTTCTCACCCGGTCAATTCAGTTGATACACCAGGCAATTGCACACCGAAAACTTACCGGACGCGAGAATGGTAAGTGGCTTGTCGGATGGGAATTCAATTTAATATGGTGGTCCGTATGTGTCTGTGTGGTTTAGGCTGTCAAACGCCGCAATGGAGGTCGCTCGAAGCACGGACGTGGCCACGTGAAGTTTGTCCGCTGCACCAACTGCGCCCGCTGCGTGCCCAAGGATAAGGCCATCAAGAAGTTTGTCATCCGCAATATCGTGGAGGCCGCGGCGGTCCGTGATATCACGGAGCAGAGCGTCTACGATTGTGAGTTTTGATTTGGGAGCTCTTTGAGAAGAGGAACATTTTTCACAATGCTTTATTATCGATTCTGACTATCTTGAAGGGTTGTTAGGCCGTTCAGAGCCGCGGTTTTCTTTTTTTCGACGGTTTTCCTAGAGCCTATTTGGTTTAACGGTGTGGACGTTATCGGAAGCGTTGGCGTCGTCTTTAAAAAAAATTCCGATCGATCGATTGATTGAGTTAATATTCGAAACCAATCTGTGCCCTTGAGATATTTTAATTCGTTTATCGGTTTGGGTTTAAAGGAGCGCATGAATTGTTGAGATTTTGTAAGTGTGGGTGAAGCGTTACAGAGGGGATTCGGAGGACCGTTTGAGTTGGCTATGGTCGATTGATTGATTGATTAATTGATTAATGTCTTGCGGCAGCGATTGCACGATTTCTGTTTCACGTTGTTTGTGATCCTCCCCCCATGAATGAATAATTTTGAGTTTAGTTGAGTCTTTTTTCTCATAAAATGGAGTTCGAAAGACGGTTTCCGATTTAAAACTTCGGCTGACGT
The DNA here is from genome assembly GCA_001579985.1 of Hypsibius dujardini. NCBI lineage: Eukaryota > Metazoa > Tardigrada > Eutardigrada > Parachela > Hypsibiidae > Hypsibius > Hypsibius dujardini. The sequence continues at coordinate 9,069 of LRSR01000690.1, forward strand.
CTTTTATAGACAAGAACCAGCGAATGTTCCAAGCTTTCTGCTGAGCGATTGATTGGTTGATTGATTGACGTGTTCGTTCCTAACCGCAAGGTTTTCGTTGTAACGTCGGTATTTTTGTGTTTGCAGCATATGCTCTTCCCAAACTTTACGCAAAGCTTCATTACTGCGTGTCGTGCGCGATCCATTCGAAGGTGGTGCGCAATCGCTCGAAGGAGGCCCGGAAGATCCGGACTCCACCGCAACGATTCCGTCCCAGTGGTGATCGGCCACCCCGACCGGTATGTCACCTGCCAATTGTCAAGCCCCGTGGGGTGGGACTGATTTTAATTTGCGATTTCTTTCGGCACAGGAGGGACAGCAAGCTGGTGGCGGTGGTGGCGCTGGCGGCCCGGTCGCTGGCGGACGCCCCCGAGTAACTGCGTAGTTTTGTTGTTTCGCTTTTGGCGCGCACTCTCTCCTCTTGAATGTGGTTGTCATGAAGAGCGACGGCAAATAAAATCGGACAGCTCGAATGTGGTTTGCACACTTCTCAGGTCATTCTAATAGTCAGGCATTCTATGATGGGAAGGACGTAAAAACTTGAAGGAGTAACAGACATTAAGCGATAGGAAAAGTTGAATGGAGGGTCCGAGTGATGGGCTAAAGGGGTGGGACAGGGTGTTAGTTGAACGCAGTCAACTGATCAACCAGTGACTTGAAAACGATTTAAAGTGACCCACAAAACCAGCGGTGCAGCTTTGTCGGTTGATTTATTGATTGTTTCATCGAACCCCTTGCCCCGCCCCTTTTGCCGATCGCTCGGACCCTCCATTCAACTTTTCCGTCTCAACGAGATCCTGCCACCGCCAGGACGTACCTTCATTAAACACGTTAGCATGACCTCCCAAAGGATCTCGGGCAAGCTTTTAAGCCTAGCAGGATGTTTGAGCGACAAATATTGACAGTAATTGGAAGATCCCATTATCTCTTTCCTGATTTCATTTTGACTGGAAGCACTCGTAAATTTTAGAAAATTCTTAGTTTGACAATTTTCACCACGAAGCACGAACCCTCTCAAAATTATGTTTGGAATCGAATGGCATCCGCTGAATATTTTTTTGGGGAGAATGGGACAGGGCTACGGGTCATGTCTGTCATGTTTTTTGAGAGTTTTCGTTGAAGCTTGATTGCTTGATTGCTTGCTTGCTTGCTCGATTGGTTGATTGATTGGTTGTTGATTGCTTGATTGATTGCTTGCTTTACTGCTTGCTTGATTGCTTCCTTGCTTGCTTCCTTGCTTCCTTGCTTGCTTGATTGCTTGACCCAAACTCCCCAAAAATGAACTCTTCTGACGGGAAAATAAATGCTTGTATTCATCACTCAATCGAGTCTACACAATCTAAATACTTTTTATACATTTTGAATTCGGCATGGGAAACAGTTTCTATTGAGTTAAAGTCTCAAGTCAAATACAGTATATTTTCACTAGAGGGCGCCACACGAGCATCGACTTTGACAGGCAACAGAGTGTGTCGTGCGAGTGCGACAGGTGGCCGGACCGGACGTGTAAGCTCTGCATTCTGCAAGATCAGATTCAGAAGCAAGCAGGTGAATGGAGCAAGCAAACAAAAGGTGAAACAGAGAAGAGCGCGCGCAGTAACGGAATCTGTGCTGAAGAACATTTCTCTACCTCCAGTCCAGTGGCCCTGCCCCTGTCTCTCTCCTTCCTGCACTCACATTTTCTCACAGTTCTCAATCTTTCTCATTTCTGCACTTCTCTCACCACTTCACACTGCTCAGGTCATTTCGTGACTTCACTCAACAATTTCTCTCTTCCCCCCCCCCACCCACTGTCGCTTATTTCGT